>PVLA01001926.1:0-308838 GCA_004027455.1 Hydrochoerus hydrochaeris
GCCCGTCTCTGGCTGCCTGTCCAGTGTCTCAGGGCAGTTGTCTCACAGGAATTTTGTGAATCCTCCTCCATGAGCTCTTTCATTTAAAGCTTTTGTATAAACTCTCTCATACTACTCACAGAAGGTAAAATTTCACAATTAGTTTTCACAAAGTTATCTAGAAGGTTTCTAGTAACTCCTCTGGAGTTTCTATTTTCGACTTCATATTGAGTATTACATGAAAATATATATATGTGAATTACACAAATTACAATTATCAGTACAAAACATTACAAGATCCTTGCGCCCAATTCCCACATGCGGTGTCCTTTTCCTGGAGAAGCGATTCCTTGAAGCGCTCTCCTCCACCCATGGACCTTGTCACAAGGCGTGGATGGACTAGGACGCGGCAGTGTCACTCATCCAATTTTTCTCTCAACATTCTAAGTCATTCTTTTTAATTTCAAAAATTTTTGTTGAGTGTTATGTGGGATAATAATCATAATATGTCTAACATTTTCTATGATTTTCAAGAGTTAGAATATAAATACAAATAATACATTTAAAATGTAAAAATGTTGCTTTCTATCAAAGATCCATTGCTTCTATCACTCTGAATACACACACAGTCTCTCTCTCTCTCTTCCTTCTTCCCTTCTTCTCTCCCTCCTTTCCTTGTTTTCTTGTTGTTAAGTCCAAATACGCCTTGAACTACAAGCCACCCTACATTATTACATTGATTTTTTAGAGAAGAGTTGCATACAAAATAATTTAAGGATTAAATTCAGTATACTGTCAGCAAATGAATAGCTTAATAGAGTTTCTCAGTGTCTCCATGAAAATGTTATATTCTATCAAAACCATCCTTTTTTTCATCTGCATAAAAGTACACATTGTATTTCCTTAATTGATGTCATGTCAGACTTCTCCATTGGTTATTAACAAGGTTAGATCTTCACCTTTATATAATTCCATTAAGGTATATGCTTTTAAAAACTATATTTTAGCCTGCTTTTCCCCTTAAGAATTATATTTTTGACTATGAAATAGCTACAGCACATTGTCATATTCTAATTTTGATTTTCATTTCACAAAATCACAATGATAATAATAAGATTATATTTACTGTCCTATTTTAGAATCTCAATTTAAATTTACTTATTATCCATCCTTAGTGTGTTGGTTTATAGATACTGAATTCACAAATATAGTGAAATGATAGGGCCTTATGCCTTGGTCCTGAAATCCAAATCACAGATGCCATTTCAAATACAAATACTTCTTTACAAATTTTATTTCTTTTCTAGAGTCTAAAAGCTCTAAGACAATCTGTTATGAAGTTTGATTTGATATAACACAAGTTTTTATTAGACCAATTGAGTTTCTATATTTAAAATCATAGTACTGAAAAAGTAAGCTATTTTTTGTTTCTTTTCAGTCCATACACTTAAACCTCCCTATCTTTAGCCAAATGTTGTATTTTTACTTCAATAGTTTTTATATTTATAAAAATTCTAATCCATTCATAGGTGATCCCTTTTAAAAGACCGACACATTTAAGACAAAACAACATAGTGTTAATAACAGGGAATTACTTTAATCTCTATTCTGTTGTATTCCATAGAACAGTCACCTGTGAAACAAGAATGTGCTAAGGAAGATAAAAATTATTCTGTTAAAATCTAGATGGTAATTTAACCTTTATAATAGGTCAACAAATTAACAAAATTGATAAGTAAAAGAACAAATATAATAAAACTTGAATAATCTTATACCAAAATTATATTCCTTTTAATCCATTTTCAGGTTCTGAAATATCTTTCTAGAAGTTTTTCAGATATAAGAAAATTGCTTTATTGGAGAAATACGTATTGTGGGTCTCTTATAACAGTTTAAAACATGAGAATTGAAGAATCAACGGATAAAGACCATATTAGCCTTAAAATATTTTATAGTAAGGATTGTAGAAAAAATGTAAAAATGAAGGAATAATACAATTCCAGGAAGTACTAAGTGAACAGAGAAAAATAAAAAAGAAAGCTAAAGGATTAATGACAGTTATTAGAACCTAGATTAGCAGTTATATATGGCAAGTAATGTAGTATATATCTCCATACTATGTACAGATATAGTATATTCAGACAATTATTGAAGCCTAGAACAACAAGTGATATTTGAATGTACTTTTGGAAAAATCTGTGAAACCAACCATGCAAAGACCCTTGGAGAAAAGCATTCCAAGCAAAAGAAAAAGCTGTTTCAAAGAGCCCATGGAATGGTGATCTTGAGTAATGATAAAATGAAAGAACCAGTCTGACTACAAAAGTGGAAACCAGAAGAATGGCTGGAGCATGAGACTAATTCTAAATCCAGAGCCTGGAGAAAAGGCTCCAGTGCAATCCTGGACCCACTATTACACAATGCTAGGCAATTTAACTCTCCGTGCTCTATTGTTTAATCTGTCAGCTGGGCATAACAGTGCATCTGCCTCATCAAGTTTATGTGGACCTATGGGAGGGTAGATCCACAGAAAAGGCTTCGAATAGAGGGGGCACTCCAAAAGTGTCCCCTGATGCTACTCCGGACGGAGATGAGTTATAGAGTCAGGCCAAGGCAGCTTAGGTAGTACCTTCCAGGCTATGCACATAAATCTAGATAAATCCAAACATGAGGAAAACATTAAAGAATTTCAACCAGGCGACAGATGTGACATGTTTTATATGTTGAAAACAACATTTTTGGGGAGTGCTGAATGGAGAACAGAGAACCACGGGGTTAGAGTAAGAACACAAGCAATAAGATAAACTAGAAGACTATTTCAGCAACACAAGAGGGAGGGGGAAAATTAAAATGTTGTTTCAGTTTTGGTTTTCTTGACTTCATATTAACTCTAGGCCTGAAAACAATCTCTTGGACTTAGAAACAAGATCTAATGGAACATACATGACATTGTCTAATGGGACAATGGAAACATACGAATTTTCCCAGGATCAGAGTAAACTTGATTTTAATCTTACATCTGCTGTTAATTGTATATTGGTCAGTTTACCCATTACTGAGACCAAGTATCTGAGACACATGACTCGTAGGGAGACTGATTTGTGTCATAATTTTAGCAGCTTTAGTCCACAGTTAGTGGGCTAACATCAAGGGAGAAACATCATGGAGGAGTCGGCAAAGGAAAGGTGTTTCTGGTGGCCAGGGAAGCACAGCAGAGGAACAACACCAGCAAAAGACACACCCTCCAAGGGCAGGTCTTTAGAGTCCATCTCCTCCTGGTTCCAGCTCCTAGAAGCACATTCAGATATGAGTTCAATGGATTAATCCACATTAGTGGATTAACCAACTAATGAGTACAGAACATGCACAATCCAATCATCTCTCCTGCAGCCTCTTCCCTCAGCCAATTGACAGTTAAAATTAACTGGCAGAAAGTATGTTGTATCAACTTGGGTAAATTGCTTGAGATTTTCTAAATCACACTTACATGAAACCAATCATTGAACTATATGGCAATGAAAGTCATTTCTGGTTTCAAAATGTAATAAATCTTTCACATAAATTTCATATAAAGAAATGCAATCTTATCTGTACTAATATCAAAAACAATATTTCAAATTATTGGTTAGTTTAAATGTAATTTTTATTTGAAATAAAATTTTATGTTTAAAACAGAACCTTTTAAATGTCAAATAATTGTTGTTAGTGGCCAAATAATTTCTTCCTGATTAATGAAGTGTGCATAATTCATTATTTTTAGGATCATGGATTAGGATAAAATACAAACCATTTTCTATGTTTGAATGCAGCAACAATTTCAATTGTTCAGTTTTACTCAGAACTGCACTTAATTGTGTCCTAAAATATTTTCAGGCTAAAAGCTTCTCGAGATTTTCATATGAACACCACTTTAAATGTTTTTTCCTGTAGACTACATTCCGCCTGACATTTATAAGTCATCTCTGTTTCTCCTCTCCAGCTATTACACTGCTTTCTGTTTTCCATTTGTTTCTCAGTCCTGGAATAGTCTTTTCTGAAGCCACCCTTCGACAGCATCTGGTGATGTCTGCTGACGGTCAGGGAATTTTAAGGAGTTCATGAGCGCTATAACCTTAGTAATAAAAATAATTTAAGAATTGTTATTTCTTTAAGTTGTAATTCCTTTTGAAGTTTTATTCTTCCTTTTTTTCTGACTAAACCTCAATATAGAAAGTATTTTTCAAAATGTACAGCCATGTTTCATAGCTTATTTTTAAAAATTACATTGAAAATTGTAGCTGCAAAACTTTAAGTATTGGACAATTGTTATTTAAGTATTTTATTGTCAAGGGACATTACATCTAGAACTTACAATTAGTCTAAATTAGTGTGTTTAGTGTAATTTAAAATTTATTTGCCTTTAGTCTATGAAGGAGTCAAATCTTCTAGTGCTATCATGCATATTGATGGGTGCTAGGTTGTATACAATGCTTAGCATTATCTAGATGTGATAAAAATTTTATTTCTTTTACCATTTTACTACTCTTTTGAAAATGATAATTGCATAAGTCATTTCTGATTATTATCAAATATATATTAGAAAAGCATTTATAAAGTTTTAATAATGCTGTTAAATAAGAATGCTCTTACAAAAATAATAGATATTATTAGCACATAAAATGATTATGAAATAATAATAGGGATAAAGTTAGCTTCATGTATTAGAAAAACATCAATAGAATATAAACATCATTAGAATATAAACTTTTATAATAATGAGAAGAGAAAAGAAATAATACTCCACTTTTAAATGATACTAATATAAAATTATACCATCATGGTACTACACCACAGAAAATTTGAATTTTTATGTTCTTTAAAACTTTTGTATATGCAAGAAAAAAATACTTAAATGATATCTATTATTATGAAGTCTTGAATATGGTGAGGCAATTTGGATCTTTGCCATGAAAACAATACTCCTGTGTATATTACTACTGCTATCCTATGATAAAGAGACACGATCACCTTCCTATTTTGTGTATCATAGCTTTCTTAGTTAATTAGGTTTAAAAGGAAGTACAGGGGAAGTTTGTTTTTGCTGAAACAACAGCAGCCCCTTCTGTGACCTAGTCACCTGAAGACATGGAGAATTAGCAGAAGGATGTTGATGGAGGCTAAGAAGGACCCATTAGAAACAGAAATTCAAAAATTCTATGGCACATAGGTTTTATCTAGAATGTTGGAAAATTAACTTCATGGCCCATCTGGTTTGAGAAGTACAAGAAACATAGTTATGATCTCCTGTCAGGACCCCTTTTAAATAATATCTGCTTAATAATTTTTAAAACGTCTCGCTACATGATCTAGTAACTGTTTCACAGCGTAGCATGCTACAGGGTGATCAGTTATGGTTTATGATCTATGAAAGAAGTTTTGCTCTCCAATTTAAATATTTAAATTGATTAAAGAATACACATGAACACACACACACACAAACAAAACCACCTAATTTTCTTAAATTTGTTCTTCACTGACATTGATGTGCACTTATCTAGATGTCTGATAAATAGTATTTTAAATCAAAGCAATTGCCTTCTAAAACACAAAATCATATGCGGATGAAAACAGTATACTTCTAGAAGTAGGAATTTGATAGTGCATCCATAATGTTATCTCTGGACAGTATAAATTATAACTATAAATTTAAAGTATAAATTTTGATTGTGTATTGGTATGGGGATAAAGACCTGGGAATTCATTTTATTTAGGGAAAAGAAATTGGAAAAATTTAGCTTTAAGTCAGTGTTTCATGGGTTGTCCCTTTTACTTGGAAAAATACTTACAGGATGATATCATACTAAAGTGTATCAGACAATAGCCTTAAAAGAAGTAGAAAAAAATGTAATTTATTCCTTAATTTTTGTAGCTCTTTATTAGTGTAAGATTTTCCCTCTGCAGGTAGCATATTATCTGAGGTGGTAAGGTTTCCTGTAGATTGTAAGTCTTGTAATACTACATTAAAAACTCTCATTCTATTCATAGTCCTGTCAATACTACAAGTAGAGTTGTACAGGTCAAAGTTACCAGACAGCAAAGGCTATGTTCAAACTATTGCAGAAGGGGCAGGAGACAGAGCTTAGCTAAATCCACACCTGCTGAAATCAGTGGCAACAGCTTTAAAGAGGCAACCTGGGGAAAGAGGTGGACTTGGAAAAGTAGGCCAGCTGTGTTTGCTAGTTGATGTAACCCAGAGTAAACTTTATGTGTTCTTCTTAACAAGAGCAAGTATTATAGCTTGGAGCAAGTGGTCCACAGATGTTAGGCACCTACTTAACCACAGGGACAGGGACAAGGACCCCTGTCTATTAATAATCACATCTTCAAAAGCTACCTGGAATTGGGTTAGTATTTTCTTCTCAAGGATCTGTATCATGGACTTAAGTGTTTATTACTGGACAATTTCTAAGCAATAGGTTTCCTTATCTTACTTTGTCTTGTTCCTTCACTCTTGCATCTCCTTGTTCTGGGACACTAAAGATTTTACAATACATTTTACAAAAATAATATAAATCAAAATCAATCTTCTCTGGATCTCTGCTATCTTTATAAGTAATCTTTAGGCCTAATTCTCAGTTTTCTTCACCCCCAGGAGATCTGAGTTTATAAATCTAGGCAGGAAATATTCAAATCTGAAATTTTAAATTTACTTTTATATCATTTTTTTGAGTGCTGTAAGACAAGGGTCCTATATCATTATTTAACATATGGGTATCACTTTTTCTCATGATTATTGATCACTAACAGTTATTTGCTGAATATTTGTTGAGAGCATATGCCTTGCTTTATTTTTGAACTCTCTTTACTCACCTGGTCTATTGTTTTATTTTCATGTCTCATAAAATATGATTTCTGCAGCTTTGGTCTTTTTTGTCTCTCAAAACTGCTTTGGCAAATGAAGATCTTTTGGGGTTCCATATGAAATTTAAAGTATTTTTTATTATGTAAAAAGAATGTCATTATAATTTTAACTGGAGTTGAATTGAATCTGTGCAGTGCTTTGGGTGGCAAGAATATTTTAACAACATAAATTCCTCCATTTCATAAGCATGAAATATTGTTCCATTTATTTTTGTCTTCTTTCCACATATTCATCAATGTTTTATAGTTTGGAGTCTTCATCCCTTTGATTAAATTTATTTTTTAAATGTTTCATTCATTTTAGTTCTGGTGTAAATGGAACTGCTTTAGTAATTTCATTCTCATATACTTCATTTTAGTGTGCTGAAAAAAATCAATTTTGTATACTCATATTGCATCCTGAAATGTTAATTCATTTGTTAGTTCTATTACTTTTACTTTTCTTGATAAAGTCTTCAGTTTTCTATTAGTATGACTGTGATATTTGCAAACAGAGACAATGTAACTTCCACTTTTTTCCAGTTTAGCTGCCTTTTGTTTCTTTTACTTGCCCAATTGCTGTGATTAAAATTTCTAGTACTGTGGTGAATTAAATGATGAGAGTGTGTGTATTATCTTCAGTACTTTATTTCCAATAACACATTATTGTTATTTAATTAGTATTTCTTTTTAACCTCAATGGTAGAGGTAAAAACTCCACAACACCATTACAGTAATAGAGTATTTTGAATTTGACCATATACTTACTTTTACTAGTTTTATACTTTTATGTATCTTTATGTAAGTGTAAATATGATACATTTTTTCAGCTTGAAGAAATCTTCTTAGCATTTCCTGTAAAGGAGTTTTGTTGATGATAAATGGTGTTAACTTTAGGTTGCCTAGTAAATAATCTCTGTCATTTTATTTAAAGAACCTTTATGGGTAAATTTTTTTTTGGCCACAGTTTTTATTTTCTTTCAGAACTTTCAATAACCACCCCCATTCTCTTGGCTTGCAAGGTTTCTGCTAAGAAATTTCATAGTCTTAAGTTTATTCCCTTGTATTTGACAGGCAATCACATTTATTTAAAGTAAATAAGTTATAGTTTTCCTTGGTTTTTCTTGTTCCTTAAAGTGTTGCATTGCAGATTTTTGTTTTTCATCTTAGAAAACAAACACCCTCTCCTGACTGTACTCACTGGTTTGGGGAAAGAATAGCCTTCAGCTCGCAGCCAGACTAGCAATCCTAGGGCTCTCTCAGATGTTTTCTGTGAATATATCTTCTCTGCCCTTCTTGTTCCCACTATGAGGTGAAGAATTCTTAAAATGGCATGCCTTAACTCTATGTGACAAAGACAGAATGTGTGTTGACAGTCACCTGTTTGTTTTCCACTATGGGCAAGGTGGAAGTGGTCTTCATGGCAGAAATCCTCAGTGGCGCGTGAAGGTGTCTACTGAGGCGGTCTGCAAAGTTTTCAGGAACATACATGTTGCTGAAGTGTGAGGCATTGTTACTTCTTCCCTGCTCACATCCTGTCCCAGGCAATTCAGGAATACTGATTTTTCCAGTACATCTACGGAGGTGAGAAAGAGGTGAACTTCTTGGCACCTGTTGACCCCACTGGGGACGGAGAGCACTCACTCCCTATGCTCTCATTTCTCATTATGGAGGAACCCTGGGTCGCAGAGTTATCTCTTCACCCAGAGCCAAGATATAGATGAAATGAAACAGTTTTTTCTTGTCCTCTTCTCTGTGTCTGTTTTGCAATTGTTTTCCAGCAAAGTGAACTGAACTTCTCCATTGACCTCTTGGGCTCCCACAGGTCTGTTGTACAAGAATGGCTGTGAAAATCAGTACAGTGTGGAGAGATAATGTTCCACCATCTTACTGTTCTACAATGTTGTTCTACCGTCTTGCTGACTTTGCTTTGAGGGAGGACTGACATTGGAATATGACAAGAGCAGCCAATATTTGCTGGAACATAACAACTACAAGCATCATCTGTCCTGCACTTCCGAATTCACTGTTTCTCCCACATCTTTATATAATTTTTCTGTTCTTTCCAAAAATGAATAGCTAACTAAAATTGAATGAGATCATGACTTCACTTTTCCATTTGTACCAACTTACTAGACAATAACTAGACAAAATTACATTTTAATATTTCTTACCCCAGATTCAGTGGGAGGTTTCAAGTCACACATGGATTTTTTGGGAAGAATTTATTGTTTGTATGTTCAAATTTTAACTAAAAACAGTAATACAGACCAAAGTTTTCATTGTAATGATTCTTTGTTAAATTTGATCAAAATTTTTCACACAAAAATATATATCTATTGCTCTAAATAAAACTTCCTATTTAATTGGATACCTCAATTTAATGATGTTGAGTATATATTATGCATTTACATTTCATGACATGGTAGTTAATGGTTTAATGCATTTTTCAGTATTTGAAGGAATTTACACAGGTTAATTTCTATATTATTAATAGAGTAGCTTATCTGCCATTTTAAATGAAAGTATGGAACACTCTGAACCACTATTTAATATGCAGACCCAATTATCTCAGTTTTATAATAATTTGTGTGTTAGGTTTCCTACAGTAAACTTGAACAATTCAGGACTAATTATAACTTTTATGTTGGATTTCTTTCTTTTCAGCAAAATAGTGATTCTGACCACTTTATCCAGTATTATATATGTTGTTTTTGATTTTTAGCATTCAACTTGGAATTTCAGCTTTAAGTATGAGCAAGCTTATTTTTATGAAACTGTTGACCCCTTGGTGATACTAGAGTTTTGGGTTTTGTTTTTTTTTTACAAGAACCATATTAACTTCTTAACGAAAATATATACTTGTATTTATTTATTTATTTTTGAGGTAGAGTTTTGTACACAGTTCAGGCTGGCCTCAAACTCGCTTCATCACCCAAGTTGACCTTGAATTCTCAGTGATCCTGCTTCGTCATCCTCTGAGTACTGGAGTGACAGGTGTACACTACCACTGCCACACCTGCCTATAAAAATATATACAAACTTACTGTTTTATTGAAGATTTTAGGCCTCTATAATATCATGATCCATGTTTTTTTTAATTTTGGACAAAGTCATTAGAAATATGTATATTTGTATTTGTATTGAATTAAGTGTGTTTTACATTTCTATTTAGTCTGTAGTAATTATTAGTTCAGGAAGGGGGCTTGGAATAAATAATATTGAAGAATACTGCTAAGAATCTATTGTTGATTTTTTTGGTCTCCTACTCTTTTGACCTTTTGCAGCTCTGAGCTGTTGTTCATGTATTATGAGGCATGAATCCACAGACTGATATTCAGTGTCTCATATCATACCTAGTATAAGATTTCTATAGTGCAATAATAGTTTGTTAGTTGTCACAAAGATAGGGCTATTTTAAAAATATTTTAAAATATTCAAACCCTTAAGTATATTAATTAACTAAACTTTTAAAGCTGGCAATTCAGGCCAGTACCAGATCAGGCTTGTTCATTCTGCATCTGCACTGCGTTTGTAGCAAGAAAATAAACAAGGTATAAAGCTAATCCTCTAGTTACTGTGTTTTTCTATATGTTTCCATTTGACCATAAATTACTTCATTTTAACTACTTTTCCAAACAACCTCATTTTCCTGTGTAAAAAACCCTTCTAACACAACCTTCTGACCCAAATGTGCATCTGTTGAGAGATGAAAGTTGATTGTCTCATTTTCCCAAACTGCATACAGCTACAAACGTTTCAAAGCCATTCATCTCTGCTGCTTTGAGCTATTGACTTGAATTTTACTGATGACAGCCAAATAATAAAAGCACCAATGGTAGCAAACATGCCATAGCAAGTGTATGTAGTCATATGTAGAGACAAAACATCTGAGAAACATACTTATTTTTATTACTAGAATGCAAAAGGGCTACATAAGTAATTTGCAGGCTGAGTATTGGAAGGTAATATTCACTGCATGTGTTTTTGTCCGTGTAAGTGAGAAACAGTTACAATGCATAGTGTTACCTTGACTCATTACGAAAAAAAAAAAAAAGTGATTTCTTGTCACCATCTCAAAATGTTCTTGTTAAACCTATTTATTGCATAGTTCTTACCTGAATAGTGATCAATTTGTGGAAAAAGACAAGGCAAAGCAGTGATTAAGAGGCAGACACTAATGGAAATGACTTAAAATGATGAATTTCAAAGAATATAGGAAAATTGCAAGAAAAAAATGTTTGAATGGCAACACTTAAAAATGAGTAGAAAACTTTTGTGACACAAGAAAAGTTTAAAGAAATGCATCTTGAAAGTAAAACTTCTTACTGCATTGAAAATTAAAGTGATATCATAACGAAAATGTGCTTGGCATTTAAATATTCAACTTTCATATAACCCAGACTCTGGTACATTCAACTTTGAAGCCTAAAATTTGCATATTTATGCAAAATGTTGTTTTCATACATCATTTGACAAATAATAACTTCAATCATGTGTATCAGCCTCTGTTGCTGGATAAAAGATCCAGGTCTCATCCAAATTGAAAGAAGATATTTGTCAGCTTTCAATACACCCAACAGGCTTGTGTCTGGTGTAAGCACTTCAGTGTGCTGTGCAAGCCACAATTTTATGCCACAATTTCAGTGTGTTTTTGACTTTTCTGTTATAATCTCCTCGACAATATAGCTAGATGATTTTTTGTTTTCATAAATGCATTAAACATAAGTCACAAACCATCTGTACACATACCAATAAACTCTAGTTAACTTTATACATATTTTTCTCTATAGGATATTAATTCTCTATTAGGATATTATTTTCTCTATTAGGATATTAATTCTTTTATAAACTCCACTGAAATATATTCAGTATGACACCAATTCCAACTAGTTCTTATAATATGATGTGCTTTTCCTGACTCTGATCAGTCTATATTTATCTGAGCAGTCAAATAATAATCTTCTTAGCTGGTCCAGAGAGCTTGCTTTAACATTAATAAGTGGCACACTTCAGTTTTATAAATCACAAGTTTTTTTGGCCTAAGTTCTAGTAAAAAAAAAAAAGTGTCAAATATTCAAAAATAACATTATACTTAGGTTTAGTAATTCTGTTTCAAGAATTCCTAACATTACCCCCATATACTTCCAATATTTTAGAAAGACATGGAAGATAATTGCTTCCTTAAAATTATGTTTCATTAAATAACATGATTCTGATCTCAAACATTTTCTTTTTCTTCCTCCATTGTCCCCCAACCCTTTGTATCTCTTCTATTCTATACATTTTTTTCAATTCCAGGGTTACTGTTTCTTGGCAAATATTTTTTAAAATATTGATACTGCCACAGGCAACTGAATTAGATAAACATACTATAGGCAGTCAGACAGGGCTAGGTTCTCAAGGAAGCCATTACAAAAACCCAGATAACCAAACTATCTTGGTTACTTTTTATTTCTTGCTGAGACAAAATACCTGATGCCCAAAGCTAGCCAAGGAAAGGTTTATTTCTTACAGTTCTTGGAGGTTTCAGTCCATATTCAGCTGGCTCCAAGGCAGAGTGGAATGGCAGGGCAGCCATTCATGGCCAGCTGCAAACAGCAAGCATGAACTGGTAAGAGAGAGAAAGAGAGATATCTCCTTCCCTCCCCTACACTCCTGGGTGGGTGAAACATTCACACCACCAATCTGAGCGCTAGACAACAAACCAGTCACAAACACTAGATTTGAGTCCATAATTGAATGAGGCTTGGGGGCCACTGACATAAACCAGGACACCAACTGGGAGGGGAGACAAACACTTCTTGCTAAGGCAAGGCCTCAAGACAAAAGATCAAACAAATGCACCCACATCCTAAGGACTGAGAATGTAAATAGATCTCTATCACCCTAACAAAGGCAAAAGTCACCAACCCCCTAAGGAAGAGTCACTGCTTCTTAAGCATGCCGACTTGCTACATGACTCATTTCCCCATTTGTCCTGGATTTAATCAATTTTATCTGAGCAATGGATCTTATTGGTTAACCATAATCTGTCCCACCTTATGCCCGCCCACCTTGCAAATTCCCAGGTTTTCCCTTACTTGGACCCCTCTCACCTTGTGGTTTTGCTCTATAAAAGTCCTAAAAAGAAAGTGTCTTCAGCAACTTGCTCAGGACTCCTTCTGTCCCTCAGAGAGAAGCTTTCTTTCTCTCAGTAAATATATTTTGCTCTTAACCTGCATTGTTCCTAAAATTTATTATTCAATTTTAGAGAACACAGACTCGTACCAGATATATAGTAGGTTGAGTTTCATTCCTCTTTTTCAATACAACTAGTTGAAAAAAATCCACAATGTTTCTAAAATACCAAAGTTCCCAGTTACCTGATAAATTTAATCTGCAATGATGAGTGCTATATAGACTAATAATGGAAAACAGCAGATCCAGGCAGCAGAATGTGATCCATATTTTCCATAAAAAGCCTTACACATCAACATTATTGGCATGAGAGTTATGGAAAACACACATATCAATGAAAGATTTTACACATATACTTTACCCTGGAAGTTTGTCTAAAGGGAAAGTCCTTGAATTTAAGAGAGATATCACAGAATTGGATGCATTTATAACTAGTAAATGTCCTACTTTTTCTCTACTGTCCACCAACATTCCACTTTCATCCAGTCATTAAAAAGACATTACAATATTCTGAAAATTTACTCTCCCTCATACTTTCTGAGGTATGAGGGAATATGCATTGTACTTCTTCAATAATTGTACTTCAATAATTCCAAGAAAATCTTTCAGACGAGTGACATTTCGTTCTTCTAATGATATTGATGATGGGGAGAATTTATAAATATACCCTCCAGCTACCATAGAAATGTGGCATAATGGAAGGCTTTGTAAGAGAGCTTGCTAGAAACCCACAATTCTCTTAGAATGTGATGTATGTGGCCCTGTACCCTCCCACATGTTAAGAAAGAACAGTAGGATGCTAACAAGAAATCTCTAAATTTCAACCACATAAATGAAGTTAGAGCTTGGTCCCATCTTCTGACCTGGAGCTTTCTGAAGGCAGGTGTTTCATCTTCAGTAGTCCATGCTAGCGCTCTTTACTTTATACCACTGATGCATGTTTATGATATATAATTACATTCTCTTCAGAGAATTGCTACATTGGTACGCATTGCATCTTGATTATTCCCAGTAGGCCTTTCCTGAGTTTCCCCTTCCTATCATCACAAAGTCTACCTCCGTGTTTCCTATCATCTATCTTTTATTTTGCTTTTAAAATTATTTGTATTTTTGGTTTCAAAGGCTGGCCCTCTTTAAGGCACACAGTGTCACCTTCCTCTTGGCTGTTTCCCTAGGTGATAGGAGAATGTGTCATTTTGCCTCTTTTAAGAAGCCTAGAGGTTGCTGGTGTGGAAGGAATAGTATGTACATCCAGGCAGCTACAAGGCCAGATTATTGCTGCTTCTCCATTCTGGAGAAGAGGTAAAGTGTATATACACCTGAAAAGGATAAAGGAATAATGAGAGCTCTCTTTGGGAAGAGGAGTTCTCTGTCGAGAGAAAGCATAGAATAAAGATCATCAATCTAAAACAATCGAACATACCAAATCACAGAGGCAGAGACTGCAGCATGATCAGAACTACTAATATCACAACCAAGCCAGTCAGTATCTGTGTGGAATTCCAACTCAACACTTAGGAATAATTCATCTATCATCTCTATATTCAACATCCAATGTAGCCCATCCTAGAAAACAGAGGAAGATCCAAGGCTTTAGAGTCTGGCTGTACTTGCTTTGTGTCCCTCAAAGCAGCAGGAGCATTTTTAGAAGTGAACTCTGGGGAAGGAGATGAGCTCAGTTTTCAACTAGCTGTAGGAGCAGAGTTAGAAATGAGTTGGTCAAGAATTAAACACTGAAATTAGACTATTATTAAAGCAATTAGTCTATCCTTTAAAAACAAAGTGACAAGATAGCTACAAAACTGGGAGTAGAAGTAGAGAGAGTTGTTAAGGACATACAGAGGAAAAAAGAAAGAGGAGTTACTGGAGGAAATAAAATCTTAAAAAGTGAGTATGTGACTGACACAAGCCTGATCTCCACTATTCTAGAGTCTGTGGCAGGAGGATGGCAAGTTCATGGCCAACCTGAGAAATTTAGCAAGAAGGTATTTCAAAATATAGTTACACTAGCTTGAAGGAAAAGGGGGAGTTCAGTGGATATAGCTATATGGCAGAGTACTTTCCTACCATCCATGAGATTCTGGAGTGAAGTCACACACACACACACACACACACACATACACACACACACACATTCACACATGTTCATATGAATAGAAATGACAGGTGGAATGGAAATTTTTAAATGAATTTTTGTGAACTTTTGTGAAGTTTTGTTCCTGAAGGGATACAGTTATATAGCACTAGATCTGGCATCTATAAATATTAAGATTTTTAAAATTCACCATTCTCCCCCCCAAAAAAACCACTCCCCACAAGAAATCTAACCATTATGTATTGCAAACATGTACTTATAAAATAACAATTAAAAAAATAGAGGAGAAAAGTATCCATTTTTCTTGAAAAAATAATGAAATAAAAAGTAGTCAAATCTCAGTATGTACACAGTTCTGGAGCACTGGTCCTACAAACTGGGCTCAGCAATCACCCTCCCAAGATCCCTTTCCTCACTCTTCCCCATATTTTCCACAATTATAGGGTAGTAGTAGTAAGAACTTCTAGGCCACAATTAACAATGGCAGCAGTAAAGCCAGTCAGAGAAGTGCTTTATTAGGAAGGAAAGCCTCAGATATCAGCTAACTCAGAGTTCCTGAACTGAGCCAGAATAGCAGAAGAATGGAGTCCCCAGGCCTTCCTATCATTGATGGTGATTTTTTTCAGGTATTTGCATTCTATTGATATTCTGTATCTGTTTCCTAGTCTGATATTCTAGCTCCCTTGCCCAAAAAAGAAATCAGGTTAACACGACATAAATTACACTTAGTGTATCTGTGCTGGCTCTTAATAACTGTGGCTTCCTCTCCTAGGTGCTCACAAATCATGCATTCAATAACTGGATTTAGAATCATTTGGAGAATTGATGTCAAGGTCACAGACATGCGGTTTACATAATGCCCCTGTCTTCCCTTTCACAGGACTGGAGTTGCCTTTCGGTTTTGCGTGGTTCCTGCAGGGCCTCACCAGTGATTTTCTTGGCAAGGTGTCCCAGAGGCCTGGTACATCTCTGTCTGCACCAGAGGAACTGAATTCATTTAAAACTCCAGGTGATTTTTTTATACAAATTTTCATCAATATGAAATTTAAATGGTGAATGTTCATTCAATTTTTTTTCAGAAATTCATGCTATTTAGATAAAATGGAAATAAAGTCAATATATTGATGACCACTTTCGTGTCATCAGAGTGACTGCAAATCTTGCATAATGTGCTAAATTATTGAGGCTGGGTGATGAAGTCTTCAAAATATTTGAGAAAACCTTTATTCAGCTTTTGAAATCTGACACAATTCATTTCCAGCTTCTTTTAAAAATTCAAGAGGCCAAATTTAACATACACAGGCAGGTAGCCTAATTTTAAATTTGTGAAGTTGATCAATGTTTTGCAATGAACATGAACTCACACACAAAGAATTAAAGAAAAACAAAGGTGCTTTACTATGTGTAACTTCAATTCTTACTTAGATTTTTCTCTACTCTTCACCAAAGATTTGCTCCTTTCACTAAGGCTAAAAGTTCATGCACATCAATCTTACTTTCTTAGGTAAAATTTCCTATAATATTTTAGAATGCACAGTACTGCATGATAAACCAATTAAATAGATTTTTTTTCTCTACCATGACTTTTGTAGAGTTGTAAAAAGAGATTAATTTTCACTCATAAAAGTTTCAGATATTAACATGTTTCCCAGTACTATATTTATATAACACAGTGACAAAAATTTACAGCAACCATTTCCCCCACTTCATAATCATCCCTCACTCTCTACACAGAATTAAGCAGTTTGTACAGTGATTTTGTTGTAAGCTACTTTAATGTATTTCAACACATCATTAATTAAAACAATAGATAATATAATATTACTCAACCTACTTCTTTAAATATTTTGGTAAAATAATTATAAGCTGGCTTTCCTTTTATTTTTTCATGTCCCAGAATATATAACTGAATTTATTTATTGAATAAATAAATAATTTTGTAAAATACAGTGCATGTTATACTTCTCAAATAGTCTGAGGTCTTTATAATAAATTCCTTAAAATTAAGAAAATAAGATAGGTATTAAGATAATATATTAAATATAACCTACAGACATAATCATCTACAAATATGAACAATGTTACTGTGGAAAAATAAAAATGTAGCATACATACAACACATGATTTCTGAAAAATTATAAAGAACAATGGAGTTCAAGCCATTTTCCTAATTAGTAGTAGACATCTTCTCTTTGGTTTTTTTTAGAGCTTTGAATTAGACAAAATTCTATAAAATTCTGATCATGAGTTATCTAGCACAACTTCTAAGATACCAGACAAAAGAAAGATGGTTTATCCACAAAACCTTAAGACAAGGATTTACAATTTGTCTAGGTGATAATAATTTAAAATGTTAATAATGACTATGAGCCTCATTATATTTAGAAATTTTTCAGGTAAAATTTGTACAGGTTAAAAATGGAAAAAATGAGAACTTGTAAATTTGACCACTATTAGATAACTGGTGTCATTCTCTATTCCAAAACTCTTTGAGAAAACTATTGGCAAAGCCTTTAGAGTGGGGCTAGGGTTATGGTTAGGAAATGATATTTTTGTTATTACTCTATGCCTACCTGAAGAAAAAGATTCTCAAGTATAAGAAATTATACAACGCCCAGAGAACTCCAAGCAGCAAGCAGGGCCCAGAATCCAGCCGCAGGCCCTGATGGCACACTCCGGCTGAATCCCAGCACACAGGGAAAATTTGGAATTTCCCTCTCAGGTGGTAAGGCCACACCCTGTGGGGAAACCAACCCAAGGTTCACGAGAGGGACTGGGACCTAACTGGGCCATGCCCAGCAAACTCCAAGCAGTGAGGAGGGCCCAGAATCCAGCTGAGGGTCCTGACAATTCGCTCCAGCAGAACCCTAGTGCACAAGGAAAATTTGGAAATTTGCTGCCAGGCAAACCTTGGACTGCAGCGGATTAACTGTGCTAACTTGAAGGGAGATTCAGTAACCGCCTCACCCAAACAGAAGATCTCAGCAGGCTCCAGTCAGTGTGGTGAGTATGCCCCTAAAATAGAGGTGTACGGTGGGTAAATAGGACCAGTAGTAAAGTCCCCTCCAACTAACTGTAAGACCTGGGTGAGCCTGACAAGAGTGTGGGTTACCCCTTCCTACACGCAGAAAGCACCAGGCAGAGTGAGGAGGGTGCCAAGGAGGTCTCCCCCAATTTGAAGAAAATCAAATGGGCTTATGAGACATGCAGGCACATGATAGAGATACAGTACAGCCTCAGCTGACACAAACACTATAGACAGGGAGATTTGATGACCTGGAATAACCTGAAGATAAAGTAATAGCAGGAACTAAAAGTTGACCTACCTCAATATGACTAGGCTTGTCAGCCCAGAAAGAATATAGTTTTTCTCAATAGTTTTTGAGAAAACTATTGGCAAAGCCTTTAGAGTGGGGCTAGGGTTATGGTTAGGAAATGATATTTTTGTTATTACTCTATGCCTACCTGAAGAAAAAGATTCTCAAGTATAAGAAATTATACAACGCCCAGAGAACTCCAAGCAGCAAGCAGGGCCCAGAATCCAGCCGCAGGCCCTGATGGCACCCAACAGGCTCTGCAACAGGAAGTCAGGTGACTAGCCCACCTATTCACTGTGGGACCCAGCAATTGAAAAAACATCAACCTTAAATTAGGACCCTAGATACACACTACCAAAAGTTGATAATAGTGGGAGTGAAGGACCAAACACTAACTCAAAAGAGGAAAATGGCAAAATAAAAAAGCAAAATGCAGTATCAAACATCTTGTCCACCAGGAGCAAGTACAGGAGACACTGACATAGAGGACTTCAAAAGTAACCCACTGGAAAACTCTGAAAAGATAGCAAGTGAAGTAAAAAAACAAATTCATGAGACTATACAGGAAACCAAATTAGAAGTGCTCTCCCATGTAAAGATAGAAATAACAACCTTAGTAAAGGAGTTGCTGAGTGCAGCTAAAGAAGAAATAGAGAAAAAAATACAGGAGCATGGGAAACTGATTGAAAACTTGAGTGAACAATATAAAAAAACAAGCAGAATTCATGAAACAAACT
The DNA here is from genome assembly GCA_004027455.1 of Hydrochoerus hydrochaeris. Taxonomy (NCBI): domain Eukaryota; kingdom Metazoa; phylum Chordata; class Mammalia; order Rodentia; family Hydrochaeridae; genus Hydrochoerus; species Hydrochoerus hydrochaeris. The sequence goes on from PVLA01001926.1 coordinate 19,188, forward strand.
CAAAGAGACATCCAAGAAACAAAATATTCTATTCAAAGCACAACCATTTAAATGAAGTCGAGGATACAATTTCAGACCTTGAGGACAGGATTGCAATTAGTGATCATGAAAGGATAGAACTTTTAAAAATAACAAAGCAGCATGAAATGACAATCAGAAGCTTCAAGATGATGTCAAGAGCAGCAATATAAGATTAATAGGCATTAGTGAAGATGCAGGAGTCAATGCAAAAGACATAACTAAAATATTCACAGAAGAAATAGCAGAAATTTTCCCAAACATGGGGAAAAAAGCTGTTATACAGATAAGTGAGGCATATAGGTTGCCAAACAGTCACAACCAACATAAATCTACAACCATAAATCTAAAAGCTGTTAGAGAAAAGACACAACTCACCTATCAAGGAAAGCCCATTAGAATCACAGCAGACTTTTCAGCACAAACTGTCAAGGCAAGACAAGCTTGGAGTGAGGTATTTCAAGCCGTGAAAGGAAACAACTTTCAACCCAGACTGATGTAACCAGCAAAACTTTCATTCAAATTTAATGGAGAAACAAGAAACTTTCATGACAAAGAAAAACTGAAGAAATTCACATCCACCAAACCAACCCTAGAAAAAGTATTGAAAGACATATTAGACAGAGATAAAAATGACCACAATCCTCAGAACAAAAACAGAAAAAAAACCACCAAGTAGGATAAGAAATTAAATAAGGGGGGAAAGCAGAAAGCAAACGATTGGAACATAACATGGTAAAGTTGAGTAGTACATATCAGTAATATCCATAAATGTACATGGCTTGTCAAAAGAAATAGGTTGACAGAATGGATCAAGAAACATTATCCCACAATATGCTGTATACAAGAAACATGTCTGACCAAAGGGAAATTCATAGATTAAAAGTCAAAGGATAGAAAACAGTATTCCATGCAACAGGAGCCCAGAAAAAAGCAGGGGTAACTATTCTATTTGCAGACAATATGAACTTCAAACCTAAAATGATTAAAAGAGATAAAGAAGGTCACTACATACTTGCAAGTGGAAAAATTCAAGAGGAAGAACTAACAATTATAAATATATATGCACCAAACATAGGAGCACCCAACTATATTAGACAGACAGTAATGGACATGAAAAACCAAATACACAAGAAAACAATTATAACAGGGGGCCTTAACAGCCCATTGTCACAAAGAGATAGATCAACTAGACAAAAAGTCAGCAAAGAAATAACAGAAATGAATCATACCAGTGAGCAATTGGGCCATATATTATCCCATAAAACATTCTTATGTAAATGCAAAGGTACTGAAATTATCCCATGCCTAATATGTGACCACAGCACACTGAAATTGGAAATCAATGGCAAAAGAAATTGCAAAACCTGCATAAATACATGGAAATTAAATAATAACTTTCTGAACAACCAGTGGCCTACCAATGAAATTTAAAAAGAAATAAAGCAATACCTACAATTCAATGAAAATGCAGAAACAACATACTGCAATCAGTGGGATACAATGAAAGCTATCTTAAGAGGGAAGTATATAGCAATAAATTGTCATATCAAGAAAACAGAATGAGCACAAATAAACAACCCAATGCTTCATCTCAAGCTTCTAGAAAAAGAAGAGCAAGTTAAACCCAAAGCTCATAGGAAAGAGGAAATTGTAAAGATCAGAGCAAAAATTAACAAACTTGAAACTAAAAAAATACAAAAATTAATGAAAAAAATTAATTAATGAATTAATGAAAAAATTAATGAATTAATGAAAGAATTAATGAATTAATGAAAGAATTAATGAAAAAACAAAGAATTAATGAAAAAATTAATGAAAAAAGCTGTTTTTTTAAGAGAATAAACAAAGTTGACAAACTTCTAGCTAACCTTATAAAGAAAAAGTAAGAAAAAACCCAAATTTTGCAATAAGGACTGAAAAGGGGGAAATTACTACAGATCTCATGGAAATTCAAAAGAACATGAACACCTACTTTGAAAATCTCTACTCACATAGGATGGAAAACACAGAGGAAATGGACAGATTTCTAGAAACATATGAACTACCAAAACTCAGCCAATAAGATAGAGCAGTTTTGAATAACCCAGAATCAGCTTTTGAAATTGAAAATGTAATTAAAAACTTATGAACTAAAAAAAGCCCAAGTCCTGATGGATTCATGGCTGAATTCTACAAGAAATTTAGAGAAGATTTGATGCCAATACTCCTTAAACTCTTCAAGGAAATTGAAAAGAAAGCAATCCTCTCTAAATCATTCCTGGAGGCAAGTATTACTTTCATAACAAAACCAGAGAAAGACCCAACTGAAAAGGAGAACTATAGGCCAATCTCAGTAATGAACATTGATGCAAAAATTCTCAATAAAATACTGGCAAAGAGAATGCAGCAAATCATCAAGAAGATTATACATCATGACCAAGTGGGGTGCATTTCCAGGAATGCAGGAATGGTTTAACATACACAAATCAGTAAATGTAATACACCACATCAACAGAACCAAAAACAAAAATCACATGGTCATCTCAATAGATGCAGAAAAAGCTTTCGATAAAGTCTGACACACATTCAGGATAAAAGCCCTTCAGAAACTTGGAAGACATGATGTCTACTTCAACTTTATAAAGACCATCTATGACAAACCAACAGCCAACATTATACTAAATGGACAAAAACTGAATGCTTTCACTTTAAAATCAGAACTAGACGAGGATGTCCACTATCACCACTCCTTTTCAATATAGTTCTGGAAACACTAGCCAGGGCAATCAGACATGAGAGAGAAATAAAAGGAATAAAGATAGGAAAGGAAGAAGTTAAATTATCACTATTTGCAGAAGACATGATACTCTATGTAGAAGACCCAAAAAACTCCATTAAAAGACTACTAGAGGTAAAAAACAAGTTCATAGGGTAGCTGGATACAAAGTCAATGCTCAAAAATCAATAGCATTCCTGTACACAAAAAACTCACTGAGAGAGAAATTATGGAAATGTTGCCCTTTACAATAACATCTAAAAAAAATGAAATAGGAATCAACCTAAGAATGTAAAAGAACTATATGCTGAAAATTATACTACATTAAAAAAAGAAATTGAAGAGGATATTAGAAAATAGAAGGATATTCCTTGTTCTTGGCTAAGAAGAACCAACATTGTGAAAATGGCCATACTCCCAAAACTCTTACACAGATTTAATGCAATCCCAATCAAAATACCATTAACATACTTCACAGATCTAGAGAAAACATTCCTAAAATTCATTTGGAAGCAGAAGAAACCTAGAATAGCAAAGGCAATTCTGGGCAACAAAGGCAAGGCAGGAGGCATCTCAATTCCTGACTTGAAACAGTACTATAAAGCCACAGTGATAAAATCAGCTTGGTAGTGACAAGAAATAGACCTGAGGATCAATGGAACATATTAGAAGATGCAAACACAATTGCAAAGACACTCAGCCACCTGATATTTGACAAAGGGGCTAAACATGTTCACTGGAAGAAGGATAGCCTTTTTAATAAATGGTGTTGGAAAAATTGGCTCTCCACATGCCAAAGACTGAAACTAGACCCACAATCACCATGCATAAAACTAAAGTCTAAATGGATCAATGACCTAAATATTAAAACAGAAACACTAAATCTACTGGAAGACAAGGTAGGGAGAACTCTTGGAGACATAGAGGTAGGCAGAGAATTCATGAACAAAATGCAAACTGCACAGGAAACACTTTAAAGAACCAACAACTGGAATCTCATATTATTGAAAAGTTTCTGCACTTCAAAAGAAATCACCAACAGAGTGAAAGGAAAATCCACAAAGTGGGAAAGAATTTTAGCCAGCAACCCCTCAGACAAAGGACTTATGTCCAGAACATATAAAGAATTGAAAAACGTCAAGCCCTCCAAATTCAAAGACCCTCTCCAAAAATGGGCATCTGAGATAAACACACAGTTTTCAGAGGAATATATAAAAATGACAAATAAATACATGAAGAAATGTTTGCCATCACTGGTCATTAAAGAAATGCAAATTAAAACAGCAATGAGATTTCATCTCACTTTGAAAAGAATAGCTGCCATCAAGAAATCAACTGATAACAAATGTTGGTGAGGCTGTGGGGGAAAAAGGAACATTGCTCCACTGTTAGTGGGAGTGTAGACTGGTGCAACCACTATGGAAATCAGTATGGAGATTTCTCAGAAGACTAGAATTGGAAGCTCCATTCAATCCAGCTATTCCTCTACTGGGTATTTTCCTAGAAGAACTGAAAAGTTCATATCACAGTGATATATGTGCACCCATGGTCATAGCAGTACAATTTGTAATAGCTAAATCTTGGAAAACACCAAGATGCCCATCAACCACAGAGTGGATGAAAAAGATGTGGTATTTTTACACAATGGAATATTACTCAGCTATAAAAAACAATGATCTTGAGGCCTTCATAGGTAAATGGAGACAACTTGAAACTATCCTCATTATTGAAATAAATAAGAATCATATTTATAAATATCACATTGTGTCTCTAGTGTAAAAAGTAATAAGAAATGTAGTAGTAATAAAACCTAAAATGTGTAACTGTTATTGTAAAAAAGAGAGGAAAAGAAAGTGCTCTAAGGGATATAACTGCATATATGTTTAAGTGTGTAAGATAGATGACCATATTACTAAGTTTTTGTTGGAGTGTTGAGCAGAACTGTTTGCAATCTCACTGTTTGAATGTCTACTTTGCATTCTTTAATTTTGTAACTTGAACAACTATTTCCAAGATGACAGTATGTAATTTATCAACTAGTGATTTCTTAGTGTTTTTTTGTTTTCTTTTTTTCCTTTGGAATTCTGATTGTTGCTATGCTTTTTTTCTGTTTTGTTTTGTTTTTCTCTTTAAATAAAATTTAAAAAAAAGAAATTATACAAATAAAAATAAATATTGTATTGATTCACTTTGAAGCATCTAAATTTAACAGTTTCTATAATTTAAAAACTTTAAATAGATGTTAACTATCATATGGCAACTGAATTTCTCATAAACAAAATTTGTTAGAAATTTAAATGTTTATGGATATCTAATATAAATGATAAGAAATTATGTAATGTGCAAAAATCTATCACCATTATGCATAGCAGTTTATTCTACCTTAACTTATTTTACCAGCTAATTATATTCTATCATCGTATCAGCATGGCAGAAATGGAAGGAGTAAATGTTGGAGTAAAACTGCTCAGTAATTTAAAAGTAACCACTGAAAGACTATAAACAGACATGGAATGAAGAGTTAAAACACGTATGAGTCAGACATGGTAGCACACACCTGTAATCCCCACCTTTGGGAGACTGAGGCAGAAGGATTGCCCTGAGTTCAAGGCCAGACTAGCTACTGAGTGAGTCTAGGCCATCCTGAACTACATAGTGAGACCCTGTCTCAAAATAAAAATTGTTAAAGCTCATAAACATGTTACAAGTTACAATGCAGTCAAACCATTGTATCCATAAGAAGTTGAAAATGGATCATCAAAAATTTTATTTTCAATATCCATATATAAAAAGTTAAAGGATGTCTCTGTTAACTTCCTAGGGCTATCATAACAAAAATAATTGCATTGAAAATGATTTTATTCTTTTACAGTTCTGGGGCTCGAAGTTCAAACTTAAGGTTTCTTCCAGATTGGTTCCCCCATAAGCTCACAGGGAGAATTTGTTTCTAGTTTTATCCCAGGAACTTGGTGGTTGCCAAATATATTTGACATTATTTGCCTTATGTCTATTATTATAATTTTTGCCTTTGAAGATGAGGAGGTATCATTTGATTCACTATAGATATACATGATATTTTAGAACAGATTCCTATCCCTTTTGTGCCAATAACACCACGATTCATGATACTCTTTCCACCAAGAAGCTACTTTCAGAACCATTTTCCTTTGTATTGACCACACATTAGAAGCACTGAAAATGTAATATCCACACATAGTTTATATTTATTATTACGTATATATATTTATTATTACATGTTATAGACATGATCAAAACGATATCTGACCTCAGTTGAATTGTTTACTTTGATTTTTTTTGTTTCATTTTCTTTCCCTACCGTATATACTCTGATAGCAGTGCTTGTTTCTCTAGTTCAGTGCCATGATTCTAGTCACAGAGAACCATCTTTTCCTAAGTAGGTACTACCATTGAATGAATGAATGTATGTTGTTTGAAATAAAATGTGGCATTTATTCTGTATTTAATTAAAAGCCAAAGTTGCAGGTAAGACAAGTCTTTTGGACAATGTGTAATCACACTATGGAAGTTTTTACAAGGAAGTGTGGCACACATGCATTTGCAGGTTTTGTGAAAAAAATTGTAATATGCCTTAATTTATTTATTTTTCTTTTTTTATTTTGAAGAGGGTAAAATTAAACACAATAAAACAGAACATAAGAAGGCAATGCAAGAGACATAAATTTCAAAGCAAGACAACCAGAGATCTTCACTATTTGTCACATTGTCTCTTGTTTTCTTCCAAATACTTGTCCATATCCTCACATACGGTGAATTCATACAAAACAACATAGTATAAAACTGATCCAAACAGAATGAGGAAGGCGTTTTAGGTCTTCAGGACCAGACAATAGGAAAGTTAACAATGACTGTCATAGTGTCTCTCATTCTCTTTAAAATAGCTGTCCATACCTTCATGTATGTTGAAATTAAACAAAACATAACAGGCCAAAATCACTCTGAACAAAGAATAATAGCATTGCTAGATTTCACATCGTGACACTACGGGAATCAGCACTGGATATGGTAGTGTCTCTTTTTCTTCAAAGTAGTTGTTCATTTCACCTTGCGTTATATAATCAGTTCTCATAAGCTGTTTATAAGTTCTATGCATGCATGAGTCTCTACATGTACTTCTCTCCTTTCTGTATTAGAGGGAAAGAAAAAACAAAGCAAGACAAAACTGAACAAATTCCTAGAAAAACGTGAAATGAGAAAGTCATATAAAAACAGTACAAGGTGATCTACAGTGGTTACTGTGATGTCTCTTGTTATCTTCAATAGAATTGTCTATATCATCAGGCATAGTATAATTGAATATAGCAGTACATAACAATATTAATAAAAAAAACATTGTAGACAGTGTAAGACTTCAAAAGCAGGTAATAATCAAACCAGAGTGGGTATCCTAGTGAACCTTGTCATCTTCAGTGTAGTTGCCTATACTCTCAGACTTGATACTATCAATCATAATAGATTCGAATAAAATCTGTCAATGAAAAACAGTACTCTGACAAACCGATTCAAATAGATCAGTCATGATAAGACAGTGTAATTTATTTAATAATGACCCGATGAAGTAGGTAACAGTTAGGTTCCCATTTCAAGATTGCCAGTAAGAAAATGAGCCTTAGAGAGGTTAAAAAATTACCCAGCAGTGAGTTGATAAGCAGAACCAGGTTAAGTGTTTTGTGTTTAATTAATTTCATTTCATAGATAAAAATATAGAGAGAACCTACGTTACAAATCTCTATTGTATGACTTGAAAAAATTCAAAGGTTATTAATAACTCAGTGGCACCATTTACAGGAACAATAAATAAATTTATTGTAAGCACACTTAAAAATTTTTAACCATTTAATGCCAAATTAGAGAGTTACATGTATTAGCTAATAAGTAACTAAATGAAGTTCCTTAAACTCTTTATGTAATGTGGTTTAGAAAGAAATTAACAAAACCATTGCCAAATTGCTGGTTCCTTTGCTTGAGCATTCAATTTCTGCTACTAATAACCTGTGTCCTAGGTATTGAAAGTCTTTAAAAAACAATGAATATTGCTTCCTTCTGTAACTGTTAGGCTTCAGACCTACATCATAGATTTTCAGTAAGGTGGTAATTATAGACCAAATTGCAATGGAAATTTACTCAGTAATGATGTATTTCCATAATGTCTGAAATCTCAGAATTGTTACAAGCTCCATTTTCTTTTTAAGGTATGGCTGTAGCAATAAGAGATTGTGGATTGGAGCTAATGGACTATTAAAGTTTTATGATAATATTAGTCATGGCTCTTACTTATGAGGCAGAGATTCCAATATTCAAGATACCATTGTCCTGGAGAACTTGATTATATTCTTGGTAAGTTTAATGACTTCAGTACAGAAAATTATTTCTGACTGTCTTGTGAAATGTCAATTGTGAAATGCAATTATCAATACTATCAAAAAAATTCATACAATGCATACATGCTAGTAGATCCTAGGACCCATGTGTAGTTTGTCAGTTCAAATTATGTCTAGGAGAAAATAATACAAATCAAAAATGGAAAGCACAGCTGCAGCTAGAAAGATATCATGAATGGCTATAATTATTTCCCTCACTTTGACAATATTTAATATACAGAAATAATGGCTAGATTCTAAAATTAAATCTTCAGAACTAGGATGATGGTTGCCTATCCACTAGTAATTTCCACTTCTCCTGCCTTGGTACTGTGCACTAACTCAAACTGATGCAGCCACTACTTTTGAGACCCTTTGTTGAAAATGTTGGCTACTCATTCATTCACCAAGCATTTCCTTTTATTACCTTTTCTGACACAACACCACACTGAGTTCCTTTTAACACTCTAGAGACTTCTCTTTATTCTTTAAAGTTTTTGCCCTCAATTTTGTTTCCTAGAAAGTGTCTTTGTTCTACTTTTTTCCTATCTAGGCCCATAATCTCAGCATTTCCTAAATGCATATCCCTAGTACAGAGCTTTCCTATTATTAGACATACAATATAACTCAAATACTACCACCTCTTATTGGATATCTCTTTTTGAATGACTCATATGCAACCTAAATTCCATTATTTCAGATCTCATCAATCTCTGGCAATACTCATCTCAATAAATAGCACCACATTCAATCTTATCATGGACATTCTTTGGAATTTTTTTCTAATTCTTCACTTTGACTCATCATCAAATATTACTAATATATTCTATTTGTTGAATCTATTTTCTTCCATCATTTTTAGCATCCACTCTCTTTTCTGATTCACTAAAATTATCTCCAAGTAGTTTATCATACCTGCACTGTTCTTCCCCCAATCTGTTATCCAAATACAACCAACATAATGGAGCATGGTTTATTAATGCCAACATTTTGGTTATTATCCTTCAATGATTTCCCTCTGGGATCCATGCAAGAAAACTGAAAATGGCAATAAGTATTTCAAAAACTGTTGATTTAATTCAGGAAAACAATTGCTACAGTACTACGAGGATAAAAGAGCATACAATAAATAAATAAATCTCGAGTTTAATGACTCCAAGAAACAGCTGCTACCTTTAGGACTAAGGGAAAGATGATTTAGTATTGCAAGATTTTGGGGGTCTCAGAGGAGAGGTGTTAATGGACTCTTGATCAGGCCTCTGAGAAGCCTCATACAGCTGTACAAAGAGTCCCAGCAGAAGCTCAGCAATGAAGCCCATAGTTCTAGCTGGAAAACAGGCACACAGTCTCATCTCCCTTCTTCCTGGATTTCAATTGCTCCACTGCCTGTTTCTTTAAGGGGAGAATCCCATAGACAGTTCTCCAGCGGCCCTGATAGAAGTAGGGAGGGAATGGTCCATTTACCACAAGAAAATAAAAATTGCCTAATTTTGATGCTGAAAAACTCAGTTTTTTTAAAAATCAAAATTAATATTGCACAACAAGAAAAAAAAAGAGAAAGCAGGTTTGTGACCTAGAGTAAAATCTCATAAACATGTTCCCCTTTACCTTTCATAATTGTGATGCAGTCAGTTTTCCTGCTATGTTAACTAAGAATCAAGACTAGGAAGTCCTAAAGCAAAGCACATTACTTGTCTTGATAGAATATGATGAAATGATCATCTAGTCCTATGAGTCAAGTTTGAACTCACTACATGTCATTATTAATTGTTTGCTTCAGTTTAGAAGTCAGTGTTGCTTATCCTGGTTTCCACAGGATAAATTTAAAAATTATTTATTGAGGGATGATATAATCACTTTAAATTGGAAATGCAGCCTTAGTGATGTGTGACAGTTTTCATTACTGGAAGCAGTGCCTAATAGGTATAAAAATTAAATTGTTTCTATCTGAAATTTTCCTTGATATCATACAAATTTAACTGGAGAAAGTTTTAAGTGGGAGAAGAAACAAAATTATGTTAAAAGGTGATATTACAAATAACATTTCTCTCATTAGAAAGCCAGGAAAAGTGTCAGAATTATTAATGTTATAATCAATTTAAAGCTGGCTCCTTTAGTTACTCCATCAAGATACAAATAAAGATGGAAATTAATTGTATTCAATGCACAAAGTATCAGTAGAAATATTGGTCAAAAAAGGCTTGTGTTTTTAGAATTTAATCAAGACTTTTGTGAAGGATTACATTGGAACTTCTGAAAAATAAAGAAAACTGTATGGACTTAGCCTAAGCACAGTTACCGACTTACACAATGAACTTTTAAGCATTTAAGGATTTAAGGTCTTCACTTTCTAGTGTGTATTAAGATTGTTTTATAAGAATATTATTAAATTTTATGTAAGACAGTAAGCAATCATTTGCCAAAACAATTTTTCAGCATCTGCAGTTATGTAAAGGTTTTCCTTTGATTTTGCAGAATAAAAATCTTTTCTGCTTGTAACTGAAAAATATATTCATTCTAGTTAACATCTATTTTTTTAATAGTGTTGCACTATGCAAAATGCTAGTGTTGCACTGATCATCTTAATTTTTAGGACACAGTTTTATTTCTAGAAACTGCAATAATTAGTTCACATAACCATTACCTTTCACAATACTATTGATAATATATTTATTACAACTTTCTTTTTAAAAGAAATGCAGAAACACTTGAACACCAGACCATTTGCTATTATTGCTTATTTTAGTAGCTTAGTTAAACATTTCATTTTTAAAATGAAATATTTAGACAAGGCTAAAATTATTTTTATTAATATGTAAGCATACATTAGATAATAAAGCAATAATTTCAGCAAAATATAAATTTCAATGATAGATATGATGATTTGGTGACATGTGCAACTTTGAAATACCAATAGTTTAATAACTGGAGTAAGTCCAGTAAAATGATTTGACATATTGGAAGTATTTTCCCTCTACTACAAGGAAAACAAAAGCAGAATATTATATTTATGTTATTGCACTTTGGGGGAGTAAAATTGTTTTTTATTAGCAGATGTTATTCTGTTTGCATTTAAAAATTTGTAAGACTGATTTTCTCTAAGTATGTGACATCTGCATACTGTCTGCTGGGCCTGCCTAGTACCTCAAATAATCAGTAGAGACATATTATACATCTGCCATCTTTTGTAATCCAAACTGCTGCAAGGAAAAATTGTATTTATATTTCATAATGAAAAGGAAGTGTCTGAATGCCAACTAGCACATGCAGAAGATTAGTCTGAGTTGCCTGGCTTAGATTGTGTGACGTTAAATGTTTTGGTAGCTACTTCTTATGAATTATTGATATTCTCTCCATTTAGCAAATGGATCCCATCACTGTAATAATTAGCACTATGCTAATTATCATATCCTGCTTATCATAGTTAATGTATCATGAAAGAGTTTAGGGTAGGGCTTTAAAAAATGAATAATGACATTTGTTTGTGTTCTAGCCAAACAAGATAATAAAACTTTGTGACAATGTTCAACAGCTCTCCAGCCACAATGGAGTGTGTATGAAGTTAGTTTTTCTTGCAGGCTTTTATTTGGAAGAACAATAATGATCTCTTCATTTGGGAAGCATACAGTTTAAACATTGGCTCAAATTGCCAAAAATCACATCACCTCTAGTTAGGCAACTGATTTTCCCTAGGCAGAAGAAGATATTTTTCAAATAGTTACTACTTTAAATTAATAGTTTTGTATCTATAATCACATTTTAGTTTAGTTAGTACTGAGAAACATTTACTTAAAACACGTTAAATACTTGTCATCTAAATAATTACTACATACACAAAAATATTTATAGAGAATGTGAGGTATATGTTTGTTCTTTTTTTTTGCCACAATTCAGTAACATAATCATGTGAAGGCTTCAATCATTGTTACCACCTGGATTACATATGGATGTTCTCAGAAAAAATCAGAAAGTAGGTAGGGGTTTAATATTCCTCACACAGTTTTAGATAGCAAAGTCCATTTTTGTTAGCATCTCAAAAATTCTCACTCTACTTGATACTCGAAACAATTCTGCTTCCCTAACAGTCTAGTATCCCACTTTCAAGTGATTTTGGTTTTAAACACTCTATTTAAAAAGTCATTTAGTCCAGGAAAAAAAAGTGTGTCAGCTGCTCTTCTACCTTGCCTAATTGAACATCAGAAATGAAGGTCCAGGATTTCTCACAAATGACTCTGTAGCAGTTTTTTCCCTTTTGATTGGCAATAGCATTATTTCTGTCAGCCAACTCACAGCACACGTGTTTAAGTCCTAGGATGCCATGCATATGATGAATCAGAAGCCAAACTGCACACCCCGAAAACATCTCACATGGGGGTACTTTATGCTTTTTCTTCTTGTCTAAGAAATGAAGAGAACTGCATTTGCCTCCTATCTGAGCTCTCCAAGTACTGGGTTGCCAGGACAATAACAGTTACTGGAGCAGGAGGTACTTTATTGACTGATACTAATTGTGTTCCCAATGGCTAGAGGTTGTATGTGTACCTGTCGAGCAATGTTACATGGAAATTGTCTTTACCCTATAAAGTTTGAAATTTAAAAAGGCCAAAGCTGATACTGGCAGTCAAAGAATATGCATGCAAATCATGAATACAAATGTTGAACAAAAAAGCAAATTGAATGTATATATTTTTCATGGATTAATATTAAGAACCTCTGAAAACTTAAAACCAGGGAAGATGACCACTGCAACTGCCATTGAAAGTTTTCTTTTTAAGAAAGCATTCAGTTTTACCAGTAACCACTCTTTAATTTCTCTTGAGACTTTTTTTTTTCATCAAACCTGGAGCACACTTTAAACCCACAATCACCAGATCTCTAACGCTCTCCAGGAGGATAGTTTGTGATTGCATGAAAGTAACTGTATGTCACAGTGGGGCATGAACAGTTTAAAATCACATAATTTCCTCTGCAATTTAAAACATGAAAAATTTACCTAAACTCTGTACATGTACTGAAACTCCTCTTATTTTGTGGTATTAATTGAATTCATTCTACCAACACACAAAACCATGAGATTTTTAGATACATGTTATTGGATAATGGTTGCTTATATTATAGGCAATGTAAAAGTGGTTTCCTTTAATAGGCCTATTTAGAAAAATCAATTCATCAATTTGGTCTACACAAAGCCAGAAAAAGATCACATCAAAAATTTTGTCTATTTGAGCTAAATTCTTTGAAGTGATTGATAAGTCAATCAATATATTTATCAAACTGTACTGTCTAAATTTGTGTTGTAGGTGAAAAGAATATAATGGTGAACAAAACACATTCAGTCTCTGCCTTCAAATAATTACTAGTTTTCTTTGTCATCAGAGGATTCCAGCAGTAAATGCACACAAGAATGTAAATAAAACATATTGGGGTATAAGTGAGAAGATAAAATGTGTGATAGATTTATGGAGTTTTGAAGTGCTAATTTAGTTTTGTAGTAAAAGAAATTTTGGTGAACACAGACATTTGAAAGTGACATAGGTATACAAAATTCTGGAAAATGGTATTTTGAACAGAAAAAAAGTGAGTACTACAATTAAGGTATAAACAACATGAAGATGAATGTATTATGTTTAATGATCCAACGCTGGGCAGACATGGCTGCAGTAGAGGGAAGCCCAGGGTAGAGCAGAGGAAGATCAGTGTTGAAAGGTTGTCAGTTAAAGGTATGTTTGACCGCTGCAGGGTAAGGTGTTGATGAACACAAGTGTTAATTAACTCATTAGACTCAAATCGCTCATGAATTTATTCATTTCCCTTAAGTCATGGAGCAGCTGAGTGTTAGTCACTACAAATGGGATTTTTTAAAGTATTTAAAAATGATAGAGTTCTTCATACAGCAGGAGAAAATTAAAGTAGTCAGTAGCAGTATAATAAGCTTGGGATTTACCCCCTTGGATTTACTGATAAACATACTTAAAACCTATGAGGTTTGAAGGGCAAAATCAATTTTGTTAGCATCATGAAAACAGAAGTCTCAGGAAAATGGAAGCCAAAACTAAAGATAGTAAATTATTCTGAAAAGGAAATTTGGAAAACTTTCCCAGATATAAATGTTCACTGTTTTAGATTTAAAGGGCTTAAATGGCTGTAATAATGGGGATACTACTTCAGAATTATAATAAATTTAATATAACTAAATACAAAGATGAAATACTCAAATGTTCAAAGTGTAATAAGATTACTCATGGAAGAATAACAGATTGGGTTAAATATTTCAGTAGCAATTTTGGTTTGCAGAGCTCAGTAGAGTGACATTTTTGGAAAAATCAGAAAAAAAATATTAAAGTTGATATTCTAAATTATCAATAAATACAAAAGCATAATAAGAAAACTTTTAGACTTATGTTGCCTTGGAAAGTTTGCCACAACAAGCCCCATAATGAAAAAAAAAACTTTTAAAAAAAGTATAAAATAAATACATTTTTAAAATCCAGAATATGTTATAAGAGATGTGGAAAATAAGCATAATCAAATATTTTAAGATTTTTGTCTTCAAGATGGTTAAATCCATTAGGTCAATTATATGCATAATAAAATTAAAAACTTAGACTCATCTCAGATGAGTCTAAGTTTTTGTTTCCTAAAAATGGAAAAGGAAGAGAGAAATGGACAGACATTTTGAAAGTACTTTTTTGGTGCTTATCTTGTTATAGGCAAGACAGATATTATTTAAAACTAAGGCTGTATGAATGCATTTTAGCATGAGTTTTAGTTAAGTAAAACCATCTCACATAGTAAGTTAAAATATATAACAAATTATCAGAAAAATGTTCATCTATTTAATGTTGCATGAAGGAAAACAAAAGTACAGTTCACTGGACAATAAAAACTGTTATAGAGAATAAAATTAAAATATAATGATAATTAAAGTAATTCCTAGAGATTAAATTCTCCAACTACTAAGTCTCTGAACCTGGATTAGGATACAAGAGCCAACTCTAAACCATTCACATGAAATGTACAGTGGAAGAGAAAATTTAAGCATGAAACGAGAGGGAAAAATATTCATGAAAAGTAAAATCAAGAGGTGCTAGCATGGTAATATCAACAGAACAAATTATACTATTTAATAAAAAGCAAAGAAAATGGAACCATACTGACATACTGACAAAGATGAACACTCTATGTCACACAATGTTAAAATAAAATGAAAAATATCCCTGGCCACTGAATATAGCATAATAATGGAGATTTAAAATTCATCAAGAAACAAGTGGCAGAGATGCAGGGAAAACAAGAATAATAACTGCAAATAAATTTTAACATATCCCTCTCAAAATTTACTAGGACCATAAAAGTAGTTAAAATAATAGAATTTGATTAATATAAATAACAAATAGAGTTAGTATGTATATATAGAAATCTGAATACAAAAGCAATATATTTTAATCTCAGGTAGATGAGAAATATATTATAAAAAGTAAACCATTGATTACAAATTAATTGCAGAGAATTAATATTACACAGGCCATTCTTCAGACTATAATTCAATACACATGAATTTTTATAAACAATATTGAAGTTAAATCCAGATTTAACTGTGCATGATTTTAAATAAATTTATCAGAAACAAGTTAACATTAATCATGGTTTATAAATTATTCAACTCAAGAGATTGAACAAAAAAATTAGCAGGTAAATGCTCGCTAAAAGAAGCAAGAAAGTAAAGATTTAAGGTAAAGATGAATTTAATTACAAGAGAAAAAAGTCAAATACTATCCAAAAGGGATTAGTATTCTTATCATTGGCTATTTGACAAATAACCTGAGAACAGAGGCCAAAGCAAAGGGATGCCCACATTTTAGGAAGCTTAATGTAATGTTTGATGAACAGAAGTGGTTGAGTAGAAAACAAAGACAAAGACACTTGTTAGTTATGGCAGCAATAAAGGGATTCTTGATACAAACTTGGAAATGTTTTCTGAAAATCTCTCGAATTTGAAATGTCACATAAAGGAAAGGAAGACATTAATATTCAATTGCCTGAAGTGCTTTTATACTCAGATCAGATAATCACATTAGAATCACTTCAAAAAGTAATTGCATTTCATTGCTTTACTTTTGTGATCATAGCAAATCTAAACACAAAATGTCCTTCATCCTTCCATACTTTGGATACATGAATGAAAATTAAGAATAAGTGTTGGCAATAAAAATAGTACACTGTTGTTTAAGCTTTTGTGTTATTACAGTCTTTACTACAAGTATCACCACATTTAATTCTAACAACTATTTGTTTAACAGAAAATTAAACTGGGGCACCAAGCAGTGAAGTAATTTTCCAAGGTAAATAGTAAATAGTAAATGCAGATTGTGAATCCAGGGTGTAAAAAACTCGAAAGACATTAATTGCTCGAAAGACATTAGGTAGTCATTGCCACCTCCATGTCCTGAATCAATCCAAAAGTTTTACCTTTTGTGGTCATTTTCACTTTGGGGAAGAGCTATGTATTTCACCATGCCAGATCCAGTGAATAAGGGGCAGAGGAATATTATATTTTTTATTTTTAATTACTTTTAATTAGTGCACATTTGTAATATTTAGTAATTATGTTCAATTTAGAGGACTGATACATACAAAAATCATATCTTGATCATGTTAATTCTTCTGCTCCTTTCTTTTATTTTGTTTCCAAGAGCATAAACTGCTAGAACCACTGTGGAAATCACTGTGAAGAGTCCTCAAAAACCTGGAAATAGAAATTCCAATTGACCTAGCTATACCTCTTTGAGCATCTTCCCCAAAAAGGGCCAAATTCATCTTATTATAGTGATACACACACATCTGTGTTCACAGCAGCACAAGTCATGAAAGCGAAATACAAAAAATTGATATCTATCTATCTATCTATCTATCTATCTAAATACA
Organism: Hydrochoerus hydrochaeris; assembly: GCA_004027455.1. Classification (NCBI taxonomy): domain Eukaryota; kingdom Metazoa; phylum Chordata; class Mammalia; order Rodentia; family Hydrochaeridae; genus Hydrochoerus; species Hydrochoerus hydrochaeris. Next base: position 36,288 of record PVLA01001926.1, read on the forward strand.
CTGAAATACTCAGCCTTAAAGAAAAATAAATTTGAGTCATTTGTAAGTAAAAGGATGAATCTTGAGACCATAGTACTAAGTATGTTGGATACAAAAAGTAAAATATGGTTTCTCAGATGGGTAAAACTCAAAATATAAGTAATTTATAGAGGAAAATAAGACTCAGGTTAACACACTATGATTTTTTTTTTTTAAAGTCTGCCTTTCCATTGGCTGGTATACGGCAGCCACATTCACCGCATTTTTTGATCATACCATATAAAGACTCGTGAATGAAGGCATTCAGTACCACTTGAGAAAGTGGTATTGTGCTAAAAACAAAATTATGACTATTTTAAGAGGTGTTACTGGCAATTTTTAATTTAAATATTCACTGTTTACTTTGAATACATCTTTGCATTGATACTAAGTCTAACAATAGTCTGTAATGAGAAACCTGTGCTTTATATCAAGAATGCTATGATTTTTCCCATTGTCTTTTGCAACAATAATTGTATTAGGACAATCCGAGGTGGGTCATATATTCATTAACAGCCATGGGCTGTTAGATAGAGCATTAAGCTAAGTTTATGTTCAATAATTGTGTCTCCTGCATCTAGATTTCTACTCCCCCCAGTTTTCTTGTGCCCTCATTTTATTTCCTGATTCTGCTTTAAGGTATCTAATCCTTTCCCTCACAGGTTTTTATGGACAATGTTTTTAGGACAATGAGGTTATTTTATTTTTGTTTGCCTTTTGCTTTTCTTTTTGTTTGCTTTGAGTTTTTGTTTTATAAATGCTTCAAAAGTGTAAAAATCACCTTAAAGTTTGTCAGCCATGTGTGAATATTTTTTTTACTTTTTTTATTTTATAGACTTGATAAAAATTCAGAAAAAATTCAAAGAATGGTCTCATATAGAGGAATGGAAAAGTAAAAGAGTGGAGAAATGTAATAATAAATAAGGGAATTACTGTGTTATACTAATGCAGACAAAATACAATAGAAGACAAGGAATGTTGATGTTAAAAGGACTGTGCCATTATGTAAAAAGTGTCAGTTCATCAGGAAGACATACAGTCAATGTTCTGTATGCATAAAAGATTTAAGTTCACAAAAAATAAACAGAATTAAGGAATAAATAGAACATCAATAATCATTGAAAAGTTTAGCATGAAATAACTAGTAAATGATTTTAAAATTGGAAAAATACTAACAGTATGAATATTTAGCTACCACTATTGGACAACTTGATCTAAATGTCATATGATTTATTTGATTGCATTGCTAAAACTTTGATATATAATGAAATAAATGGATTTAGAGATAAGATAAGAAACATAGAAATTGTATTACTGTTCACTTTATTAAGTGAGACCACTTTCATTAATTTTAAATGCCTGGAAAATTATAAAATAAGACATTATAGAGGCTAATGTTTAAAGAAAATAATTGCTTTACAGCCAATATTTACAAAATACCTGAATTCTATTTTTAAACTATTGTTTGCAAAAGAAAGTATTAACAATATTAAGTTACATTGCTAATAATTGGTTTTGGGTAAATAATTTTTTCATCTTCCTAAATTCAGGAAAATTTCTGTATCAATTAGAGAATAAATTTTCAAGTTAATTATTTCCAGGAAAAAACCACAAAAGCAAATAACTGTAATACCATTTTGAAAATGTTTATGTGATAATTCTGAAGCTATGTTTCATTCCTTATTTATAAGGCATTTATACTCTGAAGTTATTATCAACATGGTAGTACACTAATAGTACTAAACAATGCCAGCAAAATGATATATAGTTTCTAAAAGACTGAGATAAGTTTCACATTTTTGTTTAGGAATGTCTTCTTCAAAAAGTGTTTGAGTTAATCTGGAAGATCATGTTATAGACAAGATAAAATAATGCATGGAATAAATCTGAAAACAGAAAATACACATCGTTGTCAGTAACCCACTGGTACAACTGATGGAGATGAGAGAACTCATGCTAAAATAATTTGAAATTGAGAAAATTTCTTGGTTTTTCTCTTGCACCTTTCTCTCTGTTTCTTTTTTTTATCATCAAAATATTGATAAAGAAAAAAAGATGGCTGTATTAGTATAAGCTAAATCAGGTTTTGGAGCAAAGAAAATTGCCACAGGCAGAAAATGACACCATATAAAGATGCAAGTATTAATCCAAGAAAAAGTCAGAAACTTTAAGTGTTTGCAAAACAACAGTGACAAATAATGGTGAAACAAAACTAATAGAAATGAAGAAAAAAATTTAGAAGTCTACAATTTAAGACTGGACTGCTCCATGTTCTTTCAACAGCCGATTAAACAATGAGGATGATGGTCACCAGACAGAGAACTCAACAATCCTGCCAATAAGCAGCATAAATTGATATTAATCTCATACTCCAAGGATAGCAGAGCACATACTAATTTTGGCTTTTGAGAAATCATGTAAGAAAACAGACTACTTTGAGATGTAACAAGAACTCTTAACATTTATAAGAATTGAACCCATAAAAAGGTTGTTCTTAAGTAACAATGTAATCAAATTGGAAATTAATTTTCAAGAAAGACAAAGTAGGAAAATGTTTAAATATTTGTAAACTAAAGAACACATTCCTTTTTTTTTTTTTTTTTTTTTTTAGCTACCGGGGGGGGGGGGATTGAACTCATGACTGCAAGCTTGCAAGGCAGGCACTTATGCCGCTGAGCTAAATCCCCAACCCCAACATGTTCCTTTTAAATAAACTCATGGGCCAACTAGAAAAACTGATCAGTTAATAGTGAAGAAGAAATTTATAATACTAAATATACAACACTGAGAAAGAGAAAAACTTTCAACTCAATAATCTTTTGTTTCACTACTAAGCCAAACAAAAAGAAAACAAAATACATAGAAGGAAAATGATAAATAAGTATGAATTAATATAATTGAAAAAAGAAAGATAATAAAAACAGATCAATGAAGCAGAAAACTATTTCTCATAAAATGAATAATAAATCCTGGAAATAAAATTCTGATGTAGGCAAGATTTTACAGAATTCACCGTGGAATCTCTATTGTTGCCTTAATAGGTTAGTGTATTTTCTATAATTTCAATAACCAAAGTGTAGTCAATAGTGCAGATTGATAAAGATTTGAAAGAGGCACAAGAAAATTATGAACTAAGAGCAAAGAAAAAGATACAAATTTCATAAGGCAAATGCTAATACTGCTGGATTTCTTTGGAAAAAGAGGAGGCATGTTTGTCTACATCTCTTGCCCACTGTTATATTCCACAAGTGTTCATGACAAGAAGGAAAACACAGTTGCCTTGACCATGACAGTTACGAGCCCTTCAAACCAATCCTATCTGAGACCATTATGCTAAAGTTTTTCTTCATTTAAATTGTAAAAATGATTAATCTTTAAGGTGACCTTCTATTTTCTTATGACTTGGATGTGATTATGCCAAAGTAAATCAATATATAGAATGGAAACATTGAGATCAATTAGGAAATGAAATTATATGATCCTAAAAGTGAAGTTCATTTTCTTTTTGGCAAGAACATTATTTTATGTGAAGCGTATTACAATTTTCTGTGGCCAAGAACTTCTGATGAAGAACAGATTAGGAGAGATCTCTGAGGAACGAGCCAATTATACTGTGAGCCCAGAGGCCGTGTTGTGAGAAGAAAGAACACCAACTAAAAGATTTCTGGTTTTCAGTTTTAATTTGTTGCTGCTCTGTGCTGAATTCCCTTCCAGTAATATTTCATTATACAACAAAATTTAAGGATTGTCTTATATTAGATGTGACTTAAGAATAATAAATGAGTTTATTGCCAGTGTTTGGGAAACACTGGTCACAGAGAGCACAGAACTTGTGATGAGGGGGGTGAAATAAGTTTGTCAAAAGTGGCTGCTGTGATGTTGGCGTCTATTGGTTACAGTGGTGTGTGTCACACACAGATGGCGAGTAACTGTACTCATTAGGAACATCCAGAAATAACCTGGTAGGGGGTAAATTTCCTATGATCCTCTAAGAATAGTTAGTCCTGTAATCTGTTGGCCAACGGTGCCTCCAGAAGAAAGGTAATCTCGGAAGGCCCAGGATTTAAATATATGTCACCAATAAAAGAACTACAATATTACCAATGCATTTCTCCCATGTTTTCTTAGGGAGTACTAGTAAAAATCATTGCATGATTCCAGAATTTAAGTAATGTCTAGTGATCTTACTTGCTCCTACTTTCTGAGTATACTCAGGTACTTTACTGAGGAAATAGATTACCATTCTAGTAACTTTTTAATCTAAATTATGATTTAAGCTTTTTCTACAAATAAACATAGATGAATTCATTATCAGAAATATTTTACTCAATTTGGAAAGAGAACTGTAATCCTTTTATGCCTAGTCATATACTTGAGCTTCTAAGAATCTTTTATAAGGAAGAAAAAACCTGGCCCAGCCAGATATTTATATAGCAAAAGAAGCACATCTAAAGCAGGATGAACTTTTATCTGTACTCCAAAAGTGCTATTGTTTCCAAAAAGTAACAGAGTTGATAAAAAGTGGTCTATTGCTTGATGAATTTATTTTTTTTATTTCAAAATAGTTTGGCTGGTAGGTACAGTCTCATGTTTCCTAAAATGAGGAAAAAGAAGTACAACCTAGTGTATTATTGAAGTGAATATGGGTGTTACTTCTTTGATAACAAACCTATTTTTCTCCATTTGGGATTATGAAAATTTCAAAAATTTAGCCCAACAATACTCAATAGCTTTCAGTCACTCTTATCACAGATACCACATAGTAAAGTACTAAAATGCTATACCATCTCAAGAAACACAAAATAATGTTTCTTCAGAGAAAGGCTTTAAAACCTGAAGGGGAAAAGCATATTAGTGAAACAGATGGCAGAAGAAAGAGGCTACCAGAATCCACAGAGGACTGGCGCACTACCTCCTACAAAACAAGTTGTGTAAGTGGATGTTTATAAAAGCTATACTTTACGAAACCTACACTGTAGGGAGTTTTTAAAGCAGAATTTAGATGTTAAATAGCTCCAATTTGTGAGATAATTTCAGAAAATGAAACCATTAACTCATTCGGCCTATAAATATTTTAGATTACTTCTTTTGGTGTGGCCCTTGTACTAAGAACTGGAGAAATACATTGAGCAGAACCAGATAAGATTATGACCATTCTGAAGGCTACAAACTGTATATTTTATAAGTAATATTTATCAAGTGCTCAACAACTACATCTGAAATTCAAAGGTGGTAAATATGTTGAAGTTTCTGATGCTATTAATAAGGATAATGTCTTAGCCCACCTATGCTGCTGCATTAAAATACATTAGACTGAGAAATTGGCAAAATATATCAATTTATTTTTCATTGTTCTAGAAGCTAGAAGTCCAAGATCAAGGCATGGCCAGGGCCCTGACTCTGATATCAAGATGTTGCCTTGAATGTTCTGTCCTCTCCTCACGTGGCAGAAAGCATAAGGGCACAGCGTGGCAGGGACCAACAACCCCATGCCACCTCTTTTGTAAGGGAACTAATCCCATTCTTTGGTACCTGCCCACCTGACGTAATCACCTCCTACAGCCTCACCTCTCTACACTGTGGCACAGGTACTTGTATTTCTACATATAAACCTTAGGGAGTACATTGAGACCATATCAAGGTATCTAACCAAGCCCACGTTTGGTCATTTTTATGTGATTTCAGTACATTAAGTGCTCTAGTAATTTAATAGCTGCCTGTCTCTTTCTTCATGTCTCTCTTTCCCTTCTGAGTGTAGGAACTTCAGTATCTTTTTTTCTCTCACATTATTTCACCTCTAAAACTAAAAGACAGCATACTATTATGCAATCAATTGCATTTTAAAGAGGTCATTGCTTAAAATTTTATAATTCTGGTTGATGGCCTTGGCTTCATGTTTCAAAAACCCAGTTCAATGCTAATTAAGTTAAATTTACTATATCTCTCTTTTGCACTGTCCATCCTGTCATCAATATTTCTCTTTTTGAGTTGAGTTGCTTTTCAAAGAGATGAAATAAGTGTGCTTCACCAAACCTAATTGTACTTGTCAGAAGAAAACTGTATTGGTGCTACAAAAATTGTCAGAATAAATTAAGTCATAGAGAACATGGTAATTCATTTGGGAAATCATGTTTTACAATTTGTTTCATTTTGTGTGACTTAACATAGTTCTAAAAAAAGGTTCAATAAAAAATTTACTCTCTTTACAAAATGTATGAACATCGTAAGGAGTGTCAATTTTGTGAAAAGCTGTGTCTAGCTAAATGATTTCTACGTCCAGCCTTGAAAAAAAGTAACAGTGTATTAAAGATTGATGTAAAAGTTATTATCTTTGACTGTAATATAAACATTTTAGTAATGTTATTTCTTTAGAAGGTATATTTAATCTCCCTTCCAGGAAAGCTTACAAGAAAATATGGTTAAATATCTGACAACGCCTCTCAGTCACAAATTATACATTCATATTAATCTCCTTATAGAGAATAAAGATAGTGAAAGACGAAAAAGAGACTTCCAAATTTTAATGATTAAGTCATTTAGTTTTTAATGTCAGTGCTCCAAATCGTACATTAAGAATGGGCAGCAATGATATAGAATTTGATTTAAGCCCAAATGAAAGCTGGTAAGTGTGTAGTAAATTACTTATTCATAAATATTTTGTTAATATTATTAATAGGAAACATAACACAAAATATGGCAGGAAGAACTTTCAAATTTTCCACTTTGTGGTGGTACTTGTTTTAAGTGAGAAACAGATAGTTAAGGAGCCAGCATTCAAAATAGGAAATACAGAATATTTCAGAAAACCTTAACTTAGATTCTGCCTTTAATAATTGCTAAATATACTAAAGCAAGTAGTTAATATACTATATACAGGAAGTGTACTAACACAAGCCACAATGCTTAACATGTGAAAGCAACCATCAGGCCTCTTTGACCTTCATGATAAAAATAATGTTTACCTTTGAGAATTAAGATAATCATTTAATAAAATAATGCACAAAACATACTCTGGTACATAGAAAAATGTAATCAAAGATGACTTTTTGTTAGTCAAAACATTTTTATATAAATGAATATTAATGAAAATTTTACCAGATAGCTAAATAATACCAGGAAACCAAAATTTGAAAGTTATGCTGGTAGTATCTCTAAATATCAATCATGATCAAAATAGCAATTCTTTTAAAAAATAGATCATTGTTTTATTTTTCCTTGATAATTTATTATGAAGTATAATTTTGCATGCCTGAATCTGGTAATCTGAGCAACTATTTTGAAAATAGCAATATGCAATATAATAGCCAGTGTTAATTTTTCTACCATCTTGTTTTGAACTCCTGTATCATTTTTGTTGTTGTTTTGTCTTTTTTTTATTCTCTTTAAAATAAAAAAATAAGAAGTCTGTAACACCTTACTGGCACAAGACCTTGCCTGGCCAGCACAAGGTTATGAGTTTGATTTCCAGTACCAAAAAAAAAAAAAAACTAAAAAGAACTACCATAGAATAAAATAAAACTGATTGTGAAGATTTTCTATGTTAAACCTTTCTTTTTTATTAGTGATTGTTTTAAGTAAAGAATAGCAATATCAATTAGGAGGAGATGATGCATACATATATCTTTATCAGTTTCAATCCTTTTGCCTTCTTCTCCCTTTCTTCCCCTCTCCCCTGATAGCTTTCTCCACCACCTCAAATACAGACAACTTGAGAGAATTTACAGTAAGCAGTCAAATAAGCATTATCCAGATTCTACCATTTTATCCATCTATTAATATATCTTTATTTTTGATGCATTCAAAAAGAAAGTCCAGATATCAATATTATTCTTGACTACCTCAGTATGCATTTTATTTAGATGTCAGTTTTTTTACAGTTTTCTTTCACTATAAAATTTGGATTGATTTCCTTCTATTTTGTTTTGAAGTCATGTACCATGTTCATTGTTTTGTTTTGATTGATTCTATTCTGTTTTATTTCTTCTGGTTTTATTCTCTTCAAAATAAAAAAAGAAATAAATTAGGTTTAAGGATGAAATGTTTCCATACCAACAATTAAATTAAAAAATTAAATTAAAAATAAGTCAAAAATATTTTAAAGTAGCAAAGTCCAAATTGAACATGTATGTATAGAAATGAGTGATAAGGGATTTTTCAGGACTTAATTCATGTGAATATACCAAAGCTTATTAATGAGTGGCAATACTTGGTATTATTCTCTTTATATTTGTGTGTGTGTGTGCGTTTGTGTGTGTATATATATATATATATATATATATATATATATATAATTTGTAAATTCATATTTGTATATGTGAATGATAGAATAGCACTTTCCAAAATGCTTAACTATATAAGTATTTTATCAGGACATTGAAACAGGACACAAGCTCTCATACCCCAACTTTACATGGTTTACATTTCCTTTGGCAAGGCTTCCAATGTGTCTACTTGCAGCTGTACAAGGAGTACTATCTTAATTGTTATTTTCTTTGTATGTCCCTGGTAATGTTCTTGCATCCCTATGTTTCAATGCTTTTCACAATTTTTAGTCTTCAAATATCAAACACTGTAGATTTTTAATTTTCTAACATTAAACATCATGAGACTTTTTTCCTTTTTTTTGTTAGAATGACACAGGCATTGATATAGTAGAGTAGGTAAAAGAAAGTCAACTCAGTAATTTGGAAAAGAAAAAAATTTAGAAAGCTATGTGCTTCTTGAAGAACAGTTCTATCCATAGGCTTCTGGATGGGAAATGGAGACAAGCATGATTTTTAGGTCTTTTATTTGTTGTTATTTTGTTGTTTAGTTTTACAGTCATGCATTTCTCTCTTATTAATAATATCACCTACCATAGAAGTTAGGTAATTTATCTCTGATATTAGTTTTACTGTTGCTTAACAAATTTTACCTAAATATGTTCCTTAATAATAAAATAAAATATTCATTTTTAAAATCAAATAGACAAGGTAAATAAAGGCATGAATATGTGTACATTTTGTCCCATAGTATCACAGACTGGTCAGGCACACAACTTCCAAATGAGTGGACTGTGAAGGTTTAAATATAAGAAACAAGTGGTAGATTTTAGGGTTCCAGGAGGATCAAAATCCTCTAGCACAATTCTAGATTCTCTAGGTACTGAGACAAAGAAGTTTTCTGGGTGGTCCATATTTATTTGGTTTTCAAATAAAGGCAGAGGATACTGAAGAAAGCATGAGAACTGAGCAAGACCTTGGGAGTCAGTTCAAAGACTTCCCCAAGTAGTAAATTATACTAAGTAAGAGAACTATTTTATCTCCAGGTTGACATTCACCTCAAGAGTGAGATGCCTGCAGCTGCACCCTTTATTTAGTTCATGGGGCTGGAACCAGGTGTCCTCAACTGTGGTCTTTTCTTGTTCTTTGAGACACTGGTCATCACAGGCCACTACAGACCTCAGCCAGGACCCGTGACTCATAGAGGTTTACTTATCATGAATCTGCTGCCTATTTCCAGACAACGGGCCTAGGGCTGGGACAGGCTCACAAGTAAACATAGAAAGCCAACTGATTAATTTTAATTCCTACTGAGAGCCACTCCACAGTGGTCTCCATCAGTGTGGTACACAAATATATATAACGATCTCATGTTCTTTGAATTCTGACTGCTGAGCATAAAACTTTCCTTTAGTATTTGGTCAAACTATTCTTATAGTTACGAACCTTTTGGGGGTTGAGTGGATTTTATCATCTACGATCATCTTTGGACCTGGCTTTCTTTTTGTAGTAACCTCAATTTCCTGTCATCTCCAGTTGCCACAGTAAGAAGGACAAAGTCATCTTGTTCATTTAATTTTCAATATTGTCAATGTAACTTTTAATCAAAGCTTCATTGTTCCATTTTGAGTCATAGATAACTAAAATGTATTTTATTAAAAACATGACGTTATTCTTTCCAGGGAGATAGTAGTTCTATGTTTTGTTGAGTTTGGGTTACAAAGGTGAATGAATTTGTCAGAATTCAACAAGTCTGTACTTAAGATTTGTACATTGAATTGTTTTGGCTACCATAATGCCTCTTGTTATTTTTCAAAAGAACAACCCATGCCATCAAGCATAATAAAATCAAACAAAATAGTACAGAATAAAACCAATAAAAACAAAACAATGGAAGCAGTACAGGACTTCAAAACAAGATAATAGTAAAACAACAGTGGCTGCCATAATGACTCTTGTTATCTTCCAAGTAGCTGCCTCTACCATCAGACATGATATAATCATACAAAACAAAATAGAATAAAATCAATCAAAACAAAACAATGAAAGTAATACAGGGCTTCAAAACAAGAAGATAGGAAATCAATAGTGGCTGCCATAATATATTTTGTTATTTTTGAAACAGCTATCAATGCCATCATATATAATAAAATTAGACAAACCAAAACAGAATAAAACCAAACTAAACACAACGATGAAAACAATATGGGTTTCAAATCACAGTAATAGATTAATAATGGCCACTGCCTTCCCTTTTTAGACACTTCTCTCCCTTTTACTTTCCTAGTATGTATTGTGCATTTTGGATCCCACTGACTCTAGGTTTGTTTTTTTTTGAACTAGGGAGACAACATGATATTCAGCCACATGACTCTGAACCATTTCATCCATAAGCATGATCTCAAGTTGTATCCATGTACCTAGGAAAGCCTCTAGGTTAGCTTTTTTCTTTTAATCACATAGTAACTTTCCATTGTATAAAAATGCTTTGTCTTTCTTGTCCACTCTGCAGCTGATGGGCAAGTTACCTCCACCTCTTTCTGGTTCCCTGTCACATAGAGCATTGTTTTCTTTCCTTTGACTTTCATACTGTGAGCCCCCTTTTGAATTAAATGTGTTTCTTATATAAAGCATGTTGATGTATCCTGTCTCCTGACCCCACTCTGACTGTGTTTCTTTTTATTGGTGAATTGAGGCCATCTACAGCAATGGTTATGGCCAACATGCTCTGTCTCATCTCTGCCATGCTATTTTCCTGCCATTGGTAGCCTACTTTTCCTCTCCATCCAGTTGTCTCCCCACTTGGTGATCCTTCTCTGCCACTGTTCCTGGAACCATGGGCTTTTTTTTTTTTTAATCTCTCTCTAGAATGTCCTTCAGTATTCTTTGTAGGGTTGGCTTGGTAGTCATGAATTCCTTTAGCTGTTCTTTGTCATGGAAGTATCTTGTTTCTCCATTAATTTGGAAAGATCATTTTTCAGAGTACATCAATCTGGGTGAAAGTTGTTTTCTTTCAGGACTTGAAATACTTTACTCCACGCTTTTCTTGGCTTGATGGTTTGTGTTGAGAAGTCTGTTGTGATTCTGGTGGGTTTTCCTTCATAGGTAGTCTATTTCTTTTCTCTAACAGCTTTTAATATTCTGTTCTTGTGTTGAATTTCTGGGATCTTGATTATTATACGTGTGGGTATAGATTTATCTCGATTATGGATAGCTGGAGTCTTATATGTGTCACTTATCTGAATGTCATTTCCTTTTCCCATGTTTGGGAAGTTTTCTGATTTTGATTCTGTAAATAGATTTTTAATTCCATTTGTGCTGACCCCTGCTTTTTCACTAGCACCTATTATTCTTAAGTTATGTTTCTTTGGGTTGTCTTGCAGCCATTGAAATGTTACTTCCTGGTTCCTTGTTATTTTCAAGAGATCTTTCCTTCATGATCACAAGCTGCAAACTTGTCTTCAAGGTTTGAAAGTATACCTTCAGTTTCTTTCCAGCAGTTTTTCCAGCTTTCAGTGGAGTTTTTAATTTCCTGGATATCTCTTTGAATGTGTCCTGTCTCCTGACCCACTCGGCCTGTGTTTTTGTTTACTGTTGAATTGAATCTGTTTCATGTATTCTAAATCTTTTTTATATTGTTCATTCAGGGTTTCTCTCATTTTCCTATGCTCCTCTATTTTTTATCTATGTCTTCTTTAGATGGGATTTGCAATTCTTTTATTATATTTTTCATTTTTTCTTTTACCTGAGATAGTATCTCTGTTCTATCTCCCTTTATAGCCTCATGAAGTTGCTTCTTTACTTCAGTTGCCATCACCTCAGAAATTTCAGCTGTGCCACTCCTGATCTCTTCCATGTTTACATCTCCTGGACCAGCTTTGTTTGGTTAGAGGCCTTTTGCTTTTTCATCTTGACATATTCCTGGGTTCTTCTGGACAAGTAATTAGTGGGCTCACAGGCACTGGCTGCAGTGGCTATTTCTCTGAAGTGAGACTCTGTGGTTCTTCTAGCCAGCACTGGCTAAGTGTATCTGATGGTGACCATTGGGTGTGCTGGTGCAGGGCTGCCTGCTGCTTTTGTCAGCCTTATGAGCTCACTAAAGGCTGCTGGAGTGTGTGCAGGGTTCATTCCAACCAATTTTCACCAGTCTGTTCCCAGCTAGGCTTCTGGAGGTAGCCAGCAGTTTATCCAACCCAACTGCAAAATGGCTCACAGCCGATTGCTCTCTCCCGTGGGAGGACTGAGCCCTCTACAGTCACCACCAGCCAGTGCAGTCCTCTGCATCTGCCGCTCCCCTCCACCACTGTTTTTCTTTGCAGAGGCCCCTGGGGTAACCAGCTACCACCCCACTGTTACCATGACCGTGTGTCTCCAGGTTCCAACAGCTCGTCTTGCACAGTGCGTTCTGCTCCAGATAAAGGTGCCACCAGCTACCACCTTCTTCTTTGTTTTTCTTTTTTTACTCTCTCTGTGGGCTCAGTTTTCCCTTTATAGTATTCCTGGGGACCCACTTCCTTCCTTCTTGTGTTCCCCATGGTGCTATGTATTCAGGCACCATGGACTGGACTGTGTCTCTCAGGGAGGCTGTTTACTTTGATGCTTGCTGTTTTGTCATTTCCTGAAAGCCTTAGCCTACTTCATGTCTATACCTCCATGACTCTTCCGATGTGAATAGGGGAAATTCTCATTTGTTTACTTACCAGTTCTTAAAAAATTGAAATTCTGCTACCTATCCTCAGTTTTTCCACGTGTCTGTAGGAAGAGTCCCTTGATCAAGATGGAAAATGCAAATGTACCAGTTTCTCAGGATAACTGTAACTACTTTTTACTGCAAACATAAACTGATAAGAGTTTTTTAGTATAAATACAAAGAATTTGCTTTATAAATGTTCTTCATTTGATGTTCCTTGAGGTCCTTCAATTCAACAGAGTCTTACTCTTTTTATCTACTCAGGAAATGAAAAAGTACGCACCTCTCATAAACCCCACACCTCAGCTGCATTTTACCCAGATTAAAAAAATAATACCTTGTTAGAGGGGTGTGTTGCTGAAATAAAGAGCATGCACGCATGGAGGCTGCTGCCTTTAGACCCAGGTATTGCCTCTTTCATCTTTGCTCAATTTAATGTCACTGATCCATGTGTATTTTTGGTACTTGTTATCAGGACATTTAGGCTACATATGTTGAACAATGGTTTTAAAATAACTGCAGGCTTGCTCACCATAACTTTGAAAACTCCACATCATATTAAATATAATAATCTTTACATGTTTCCTACTTGAAACAGTTTTGGAGGAAGACTTTAAGAATATTTTTTTTAGTTAGAATTATGTGAAAAATGAATTATTTTGTTTTGTGACTTGAAAATTGCTAAAATATTGGATATGAACAAAAATTTCCAGGAGCTACTGTCATTTATTTCCTTCCCAGCTCAGTCAGAGCAGGAGTTTTTCCCAGGGTGAGACTTTCCATGAAAACCAACGACTTGTCTGCTGAATGGAGCAGGATTGGAGAAAGAAAAAAAGAAAAAAAAAAGTCAGTGCCTGGTGTTATTTTTGTTCCCTTTAGACCCAGTAGAGAAGATTGTAGAAACATACCACTTCAAAAGTTCTATGTGAGGTAAGGTGAAAAATAGTCTAGATAAAAATCAACCATTGATTCTAGAAGTCAGAGAGTCTTAGAAGTCCCAGATCAACTCTCCAAATAGTTCCTCCTGACTGGAGAACTTTGTGTATGTACAAGAGAGAACTGTGAGAGTCTGGAGGAAAGTAAAAGTTGACATAGACTTGAAAACTGGCTTAACTCTGACTGCTCTCACCAAACCACACACAAATCCATCAGCAAGCTATACAAGTTTCACCAGACTAAGGTGTCTACACATTACCTGTACACAAATTACTAGCTGACCTATAAGCTAGGCAGACACACAGGAGACTCCTGAAATCTTGGCTAGAAAATAAATCTAAATTTTAGAAAAACAGAAGAGTTATCAGTGCTTACTTACATCAAGGAAACAGATTCAGGTAATAATTCATGGAGAAAAAACAACAAAATATTTCTTAAATCTGTAGTATAAAATACAATATGTGCAACTTCAACAATAAAAACAAAAATCTAAGCCCTATAAATAAAAATGATCAATAATAAAACATTATCAATAAACACTAATGCAAAGTGATCTGTGTTGGATCTAACAGTAAAATTTTGAATCAGTTATTATAAATATGCCTACAAAATTGGAGACTCTATACCTGAGAATTTAAAACTAACATATCACAATGATTTAAACTGTATGTTAACAGGACCTGTAAGAAAAGACTGAAAAAGTGATTTTGAAGTAGAAAATTAATGTAGCCAACATACAAGCTCCTCAGTGTGGACTAGACCACAGGTAAAATGGCAGAAAACAAAGAAGTATCTGATAAAAGATGAGTCAGCACCTCTGGTTTCCAGATTTAGTGTGTAAACAGCTCTCAAGTCATCACTCTTGTTCCCCAAGAAGGAAGACTACCAAATCAAATGTCAAGAGTGTGACTCAGAGAAAATTTGTAGGGCCAACAATCAACCTGGAACCTGGAGAAAGGGAGGCAAAAGAAGAGCATCATATCTGAGATATTTGCCTAGAGGAGAAGCTGCCAGAACAGTAGATGGTGGGAAAGCCTACATGGCAATTTAGGAAACTGCCAGAAGCTGAGAGTGCACCAAAGTGAAAATGAGAAACATGTGGGATCTACAATACTGCAGAACCCCAGAATTTTGTGAGTTTTACCTCCAGAGTTTCTCAGAGTGAAAAACAGAGAAAAAAAAATCTTCTTATTGATCCAACTAAAACAGATACAAAGTGTAAAATATTCTTTATGCCAAGACTTGTGCTAACCGGTTACTACCAGACGTTTGTTTGACATGCAAAATGAACCCTTCTGTCTTCCAGGCTCAGCTATGGAGGAGAGAGACACCACATCACTGGAAAAAGACTTGTAACAGTTAAAGGCTAGATAATGCTTTTGTTGGGCTCTTTGCAGAAAAATGTGATTCCAGAGTGGGCTAGAAGATGTAGAAGATGAGCTTCAAGCATCCTGTAGTACAAAAAAGTAAAAAAGTTTCTAAACAGACAAAATATAAACACATGCACTAACAACAATGTATTTGTGTCAGGAACATTTAAGAAACAACTAAAATATGGTAATCTCATTCTCCATTATATTGCTTTGAAGTCTTATAATGTTTTCATTCATTGGTTGGAATGGTTTTATTCTATTTTGTTTGATCTTACTATGTGTGATAGTATGAACAGCTACTTTGAAGAAAACAAGACAATATGGCAGCCATTGCTGACGTAATATCATCTTGCTTTGAAGTCTTAACATGCTTTTGTTCTTTTATTACCATTGGTTCTATCATGTTGTGTCTTACTGGATTTTAATATGTATGATAGTGTAAACAAATTTTTTATGGAAAACGAGATATTATAGTAGCCATTGTTCATTTTCTGTTATTTGGTTCAGAATGCCTTGTAATACTTTCATTCTCTTGAATGATTTCATTGTATTTTTTTTATGTTTGATATTATTGTGTGCGAAGCTAAGCTCACCTATTTCAAAGAAAGAGACATTATGGTAGCTAGTGTTAATATCCAATTGTCTTGTTGTGAAGTGCTGTTACTTGCATTGTTCTGTTCTGATCTGCTTTATTCTGCCCTCTTTTGCTTTATTATCTATAAAATAAAATTTAAAAAAAAGAAATAACTAAAAGGAACAGCTACTTTTACTTACAAATTTGAGCAGTGCACAACAAAATAAATAAGTACTCGATTACCATCAAGGATAAAATAAATGTCTATAATTCATTCCTTAACTACACAGATATGGTAATGTGAGTAAATGATTGAATAATTTAAAAATTTATTTAACATATTTGTGGTAATATCCTAAAGACTTATATAAACTGTGTAAAAAATTTTGATATATGAAAATAAAGTGGAAAAGAAATGATTAACTGTGCAGAGGAATTCTAAATCATTTCTGTAGATCTCCCACCTAGATGAAGCATCACTCCCACCTCTTTTACTTTGCCTTGCTCATGGTTCACTCTGTCTAAAGGGTATGGTATGTAACAGGAGAGGGAAAAATGGCTTTACAGTTGCAGTGAGCGCAAACACAGTAAACTAAATGATAAAGGCTAACATCAGCAATCAAATGTGATATTGACATTTTGTGCCTAACCTCTAGAGTCTGCCACCAAAACCCTCAATGCCATCTTATGTCATGAAAATTCACAGAAAAGTCAGAACTATGGGATGTGCTTTAATAGGCAAGATTCTGGCACAGTAAAAGGGTATTAAGAAAAAAACAAAAGTTCAACTTTACTTTAAAGGGTATTGCATTTGATTCATTAATCATTGTAGAATTCCTGATACTTAAGTAAAATGTAAATAATAAAATGTATTCATCAGCTTTCCCTTTACTCAGACAAAACACTTGACACCTATAGTTGAAAGGAAAAAAGGTCTATGTGACTCACAGTTTCAAAGAATTCAGTTTATTTGCCTGACATGAAGACTAGAGCATCATAGGAGAAGTGTGTCATAGAGCAAAGCTGTTCACAGAGGCTGAGAAATATAATACGGAAGAGTCCGAGAGGAAGGCATCTATGAAAAGATGTAATTCCCAACATCCTGTCCTCATTAGCTACTTCCACCAATATGGCTCTATGTCATAATCACTCTATCAGCTTTGAGCTCATCAAATCCATTGTTGAAATTAGTGCCTCAAAATCCAGTTACTTTTCCAGTACTCTCTTAATATCATCAAGTTGACTATCATTAACTGGTGCATAATTTAAAATTCACTATCCTCTTCCAATAGCACAGGGGATAAACCAAAATATATATGAAAGGCCCTAAGGGCATGTATTAAGCAATAAGATAAATAATCATATAACATACTTAAAACTTATATCCATAAAACATACATGAATAATTGAACAAAATAAACATTTAAATTAAGCATTGTTGAAATAATGTAAGAAACTAGAACATTATCAGAACATCGCAGTAATAATTGTTGCATCATTAAGATCCAATAATGGTTGGTAAAATTATTGTGCAAAATTTTAAGAAAAAATATATGTGCAAAATTTTTTAGTAGCTGAGGAAAGTATTAATTACTAAACAGAAATGCTTACTTTACTGTGCAAAACTGTAGACAACATCAACTAATACAAATAATTTAAGTTAATAAGGCCTACTAAAATTATGTGCTGTCAAATATGACTCTCAAGAATCCTGACTGACTCTAGAGAATCCTGGGATATTAAAAAAATATTTCAAACCTTAAAAAAATCTGATAAATCCAAACTGAGAGAAAACTGTTAAAATAAGTGAACAGTATTCTTTAAGAATATCTTTGCAATTTCCAAAGGCTAATAAGAATAGTGGCTGTAGGTTGGGGAGAAGCTAATAAATGCATCCTAAACCATTATTTCATAAAACAAGTTCGAGTGTACCAGGTGGCATAGCAGGATTACCATACAGTAATGATTTCATATTGTGCATTTGAAAAAGCTGCAAGAAATGAATTTGAATGTTTCTCTTATAAAGAAATAATAAACAGGGAGATAAAAATGTTTAACTTGATTTAAAAACATTTAAGTAGTCATTAAATGTAATTTTAATATCAAATTTAAGCAAGGAAATATAAATGAAAACAGAGAGCACATTATCTAGTCTTACTTCTCATCAAACATGTAAATCTTTTAGATGCTAATAACTTTGAAGAACTGACCTTTAATTTATACTATATTTTACATTTTTTTCATTTATATGATATTCTAATAACAAATAGGATAGTAAAAAGAAATGTGTTAATACTGTTAGTAAATTATTCAATAGAAGAAAAAGCATAAGAAATCTGAAACATATTAAATAAGATTTTATCAAATTATAAACAATGAAAATTTAGTAAATATGGCTGCCAGTATTTCTTCATAAGGGTTGTGAAAACTTATAAAGCTGATCAAATGATAAGAAATGTCTGTAAATTGAAAAAAAATGAAATGTCTTTGAAGTATGACTTTAACAAATTCAAAAGGAATAATAGTAAAATATTTTACATAGAACCAATATGAACTAGTTTCACTCTCTGACTTGGAAATTAATAATTTACTTTTTGTTGTAATATTTGAATATAAATTCAGTAATAACTGTTGAGAAATTATCATAGGTATTATTGTCCACCAGCTATTCAGTCTGAGCTTCTGAACATGATTACTTCAGCTTGTTTACAAAGGAACTTCAGTTTGACGATACCATATTTAATGAACTGAACTATCAAGTTAAAAATTAAATTACTTCCTCAGAAGAAGTATATTTTAACAAATAGGATCTTGAAACTATTGGAGCAATAAATTGCCTGAGATAATTTTAATGAAATTTTAATAAAATTTAAATAAAAATCAAATCACTTTGATTATACACATGTGAAAGAATGCATAACATATGCATGCTTGCATAATTTTCTGATTTTATAAACTTTGTGTGCTACAAAAGTTGATGAAAAATAAAATCTTATTCTAAATCATTTGAGAGAGATTTATTCTGCCTGTTCATCTTTAATTGCTATATTTCTGTTTTAAGAATGCCCAATTTCCCAAGAAGATCAAGTGGATTAAGAACTACTCATGACTAATGTATCAATATTGACCACTTATGTCAAACTAATCAACAGGGATAATAAATGATTTAATGCTTCAGTGAATACAGTTATACAAATATTTATTCATGTTCTGTTATGAATAGTGTGCCCACGGCTGATCAAAAACTACCTGCAGTGAAAATTTTCTTGCTTAATTATGTTTACCTCTGCTCTCCTTTTGAATTTATAAATATCATTTAAATTTTCTCCCACAGAATTCCAGAGAACCAAATTTTTTAGGAATATTTCTATGCAAAAACTTTATGAGGAGTGATTGAAGTGTTATGGTGATTTTGTCACCTGGATCTAAAGAAGAACTAGTGGTTCTAAAATATACATTTCATTTGGATTCTCACGTTATTTGGACATCAAACTAATTTTTACATTATTCAAACACACACATTGTAGATGATCAATGCTTCAAGATGTGCTCTATAAAATATACTACCTAAAATTATAATCAATCTGTTTTAATGAACCTTTTTTATAGATGTTAAGTTTTATTTAGATAAGTAAACACTGAAATAGAACCCTATTTGTATCAAATGTTTTTATTCTTTTCTGCAGTGCATCAAAATGTAATCCCATAAGTCAGTTGTTCTTTCATGTATTCCAATTACTTAGAAAATTGCCTGGGAGGAATTAAATGAATCACTACCTGAGAAGGCATTGTTTTTCCAATTCCTGGGTGATATATAAATCATAACCTCAGTTCTGTCTATAGCTCTTTATTTCATAACAGACATCATTTTAAGATATTTACAAAGCTTAATGTTTAATGTTGCAATATTCTTAAGGTTACAGTCAATAAAACAGTTGTATAATAATAACATTTAAATTTTGAACAATTAAAATACTTAAAAAATACTCTTTAAAAGATGTACACACATAAAGATATGTGTGTACTGACTCTAGAGAATCCCCGGATATTACAAAAAATAACTAAAGAAGATGGACAAGTTGCTTCATAATGATACAGGTTTTGAAAGAATATGATGATGGAGGAGTTAGAAACAAAAAAATATGTTATTAAGATAAACATAATAATTTTGTCAGAATTATTAAGTGTATAAATATCGGAGACCCTTGCAGGGACCCCAACCTCCTGCCAGGTGTCATGGCGCACACTGGAAAGAAAGAAAGAGGAAGAGACAAAATGGTGGTACAGCAGTGATCTAAAGTGCCCAGTTGTTTACCAAGAGTAAAATGCCATGAGGCAGACAGAACCTCTGCATTTATTGACTGAGGAGGGATTATCAATGACTCACAGAGCAGATCTCTCTGCAGATCTCTCTTGTGCTAGGAAGGATATGGCCCTGGTGAATCTTTAGTCTTAGTCATATGTTAGTTTTAGTTTTAGTCTTAGTGATATTAGTCTTAGCCTTAGTCTTAGTGGTTTTAGTCTTCCCAGTGGGATAATGGGAAAACTCAAAGGGGTGATACCAAAAATTCCAACATCTGTTCATCCCTTACGAAAGTATGCAAAACTAGCTTCTGTGAATTTGCACTCCCAAATATACAATACAAAACACTAAGAACTTAGCACATAGTCTTCTGTTATTCTTGGAATGTAAAAAACAAGAAATTAGTAACTCCAATAGACAGTACTAAGATGACATAGAAGTTCAGTATCTTTCTATTTAACTTCCATGTTTTCTAATTAAGTAGATTATTTTCTGCCTGAAGGAATGTACAATGTAAATACTAGTTTCAGAAGTAAAAGTCACAGGACTGGCAACAGTTTATAATATTTCTTTAAAAAATTGAGGAATCATACCTGAGGTGAGTTGGGTCAAAGGGTAAAGATTTACAATAGTGACCACAGATGCAGAATCCACTTATCTTTGAAGATTTACAGAAGAGAGAGATGTGGCAGAAAATATAATATAGATAAATAATTTTCTAAGGAAAATTATGTAAATTCCAGGTATTAAAATTTCTCAGGCTAAAGTCTAACACTCATTCATGAGTGACTGTTAGATGATCTGTATCACAATCTGATAAAAGCCATCTATGACAAACCAACAGCCAACATCATACTAAATGGGCAAAAAAAATGAAAGCTTTCACTGTAATATCAGAAACAAGACAGGGATATCTACTATCAATGCTCCTATTCAATATAGTTCTTGAAACATTAGCCAAAACCATTAGATAAGAGAAAAATAAAGGGTATAAAGATAGGAAAAGAAGCTAAATTATCTTTATTTGCAGGGGACATGATATTCCACATAGAAGATCCCAAAAACTTCACTAAAGTATCTTTATATTTAAAAACCAAATTCACTAGAGTACTGTATATAAACATACAAAAATCAATGGCATTCCTACACAAAAACAACAAATTCACTAAGAGAGAAATTAGGGAAATCATATCTTTCACAATAACTCCCAAATACATGAAATACTAAGGAATCAATCTGACAAGGGAAGTAAAAGATCTACATATTGCAAACTACAGTGCTCTGAAAAAAGGAGACTTAGAAGATATCAAAAAATGGAAAGATATCTCTTGCTCATGGATAGGAAGAACCAACATGGTGAAAATTGATGGAGTATGAAGCAGTCTGAATGGGATTTAAAATTAATGAATTAGCTTTCTATGTTTTCTTGTGAGTCTGCCCTAGGTCTAAGCCCTTTGTCTGGAGATGGGCAGTGGATTTGCAATAAATGAACCTCTATACGTCACTGGTACTAACAGAGACCTGCAGTGGCCTGTGATATCAGTGATACCTCAAAGATAAGGCCACAAGTGAAGACACCAGCTCCAGCCAAAATTAATTAGAGACTGCAGCTGCAAGTGTCTCACACCTGCTGTCTCAGTCCTGTCATGAATGTCAACCTGGAGAAAATTCTCCCAAATTAGCATAATTTACTACTTAAGTCTTTGAACTGACTTCCAAGGTCCTGATCAGTTCCTGCATTTTCCTCTGTATATCCTCCCTTTATTTGAAAACCAAGTAAATATGGGCTGCCCAAAGAACTTCTTTGTCTCAGCCCCCAGAATCTTAAATTCTGCCTGAAAATTTGGGTCTTCTTAGAGCCTCCAAACCGTACTCACTTGTGTCATTTATTCAAGCTTTAGCCATCCACTTGTTTGGGAGGTTACAAGCCTGACCAGGCCATGATAGAAAATGGCCATGCTCCAAAAGTTGTTATAGAGATTTAATGCCATCCTTATCAACATATCTTTAACAAACCTCACAAAACTAGAGAAAATGTTCCTAAAATTCATTTGGAATTGGAAGGGTCCTAGATTAGCAAAAACAATTCTAGGCAACAAAGGCAAGGCAGGAGACAGCACATTCCCTGATTTGAAATTATACTAGAACATTACTGTAAAAAAAACCAGTATGGTACTGGTAAGAAAATAGATCTGAGGATCAGTGGAACAGATTAGAAGATACAGAGACCACTACAAGTATACTCAGCCATCTTATATTTGACAAAAAGGCCAAACATGTTCACTGGAAGAAAGATAGCCTCTTTAATAAATGGTGCTGGAAAAACTGGCTCTCCACATGACAAAGACTAAAACTAGATCCATGTCTATTGCCATGCACTAAACTAAGGTCAAAAAGGATCAAATATCTAAATATTAAAACAGAAGCACAATCTCTACTGTAAGAGAAATTAGATAGATATCTTGCAGACATAGGTATAGGCTGAGAGTTCATGAACAAGACCAAAACTTCATGGAAATTTCTTCAAAGGATCAGCAACTGGATCTCATCTTATTAAAAAATATTTTGCATGTCAAAAGAAATCACCAAAAGAGTAAAAAGACAACCCATAGAATGGGAATAAATTTTTGCAGATTGTTCCTCAGACAAAGAACTTATATCTACAACACATAAAGAATTGAGAAAAAAACTCAGAAACTCCAAATTCAGATTCAATCCAAAAATGTTCATCTGGGATGAACACATTTCCTAGAAGAAGAAATACAAAGGCAAATAAATATATGGGAAAAGTGCTCAGCATTATTGGTCATTTGACAAAGACAAATTAAAACAATGCTAAGATTCCATTTCACTCCAGAAAGAATGGCTATCATCAAGAAATCAACCAATAATAAATGGTGGAAGGGCTGTGGAGAAAAAGCAACCATTCTCCACTGTCGGTAAGAGGATGGACTGGTACAACCACTGTGGAAATCAGTGTGTAGATTCCTCAAAAAGTTAGGTTAGAATTCTCGTTTGACCCAGCTATTCCTCTTCTGGGTATCTTTCCAGAAGATTAAAAACATCATGCCACAGTGATATATGTGCACCAATGTTTATTGCAGCACAATTTGTAATAACTAAATCCTGGAAGCAACACAAATTCCCATCAACTGAGGAATGGATTAAAAAGTTGAGGTATTTTTATAGAGTGCAGGATATTCAGTCATAAAGAAGGGTAAACTTTAGAGTTTCATGGATGTAACTTGAGACCATCTCGTAAGTGAAACAAAACAGACTCACGGGTGTAAAATCATATTATCTCCTTGGTTTGGGAAATTAAAAGAGCAAATGAGGTCTAAAATATACAATACATACTGTGAAATGGAAATAAATTGTTTAAAAGGAAAAAAGAAACTATTATAGGGTAAAAAGGGAAGAAGGAAGGGAAAAGGGAGAAAAATGCAAGTTAGTTATACTGTGTCTCTTAGTTCATAGAAAAGGAATATTTGTGCTAATATCACTTGGAGAATTTTTATGCCCATATCTTGTATTCTGAGTAATTACTTAAAGATAACAATATGTGATGGGTTAACTATCGTTATTCTCCTAATGTCTTATTATGAAATTTTATTTTACAATTTTTCTTTAAAATAATACACAAATAAAATTGGAAAGGCTTATAATTGATGCCTTTTTATATTCTTTTTCATTTATGTTACTTTTTTAGATGTTAGTTTTTTATTGTGATTTTTGGATCAAAAAATTTAAAATATTTATATAAACATGATGATAAACTTGTCATTTTTGGTGTAAATAACTATTATTCATTAAATGTCTCAGTTAATTATGGATTTAATCAAATCATTATAAAAATAAATAAAAGCAAAGGACTCTAACTTTGGCAATATCTTATTTAATACTTTAAAAAATTGCTAAAATTAAGATATAAAATGTAAGTTTATCACAGGGATAAGTTTAGAGTAATAGTTAATATGTTTCACGGTGGCAGCAAGAATTAAAATGATTGCTAGACTAGAATTTAGCTCAGTGGTTGAAGATACAAATAGCTTTATAAGTCTTTTAAGGTTTGAAGAAAATAAATTGAGAAAGAAATGGAACAGATAATGTCATTCTTTACATGATTAGATAGAGAAAAATAAGTCAGAAAATTTTTCATGAAAACAAAATACAATTTTGTGGAAATTATAATATCAGGTTTTGTTAAGAGCAAGACTTTAGGTAATGTTTCCATAAAATCTTATGATTTCAATATTAAGTCAGGGTGTGGCATTTATGTGAAAGCATATATTGTGAGGAAGATTGCCACCCCAAAGAACATCCAAAAACTGTTCACAAAGAAGATGAAGGTGAGCAAAGTGACTCATATCAGTGGTGTTTCAGGTTATAAAAGGGTATTTTTAACAGCAAGAATTTGAAGAAAGACAATAGAATTAAGAATGAAGAAGAACAACACAAGGTCGATTTGACACCTAAATGACTAAAAAGAAATTAAACACAGTAATACATAATAGTATTTTGAAAATGAGAAGACCAAGAATCAGCAATGTTGTCTGGGAAAATAGTGGTGTCATTAACAGAAATAGAGTATAGGGAAGGCCAAGCAGTTGAAATAATAAAGGTGACATTTGTATACATATCAAATTTGAGGCTCCTCTTACATATTACAGAAAAGCCCATCTGCCTAAGGAATATTTCAATTCAGACAGACTTGCTTCTCCACTTAGTTTATTTCATGTAAGCATAGCTCACTTTATACATTATACATCATCCTGAGTCAATATGTGCACTTTTTAAAAATTGCATGGTAACTTACACTCTAAATACACTTTGGGAAAATTCTCCCAATCATTTAAAAATTGATGGATAGCACAGATGCAAGAAATGAGCATAAATTCTTGCATACTTTGATGAATACATGATAAGTGAGCTTATCTGTGTACGTAGCACAAGAGTCCAGAATTAGAACATTTTGGCATCACCGAGACTCTCTTTTATCTTTCTAAGAAACTGTTCTTCTTAAGTAAATACTCTCCCAATTTCCAACTGCTTAGTATTATATTTTGTGTTTAAGCATTGATAAAAAAGTATGGTGAATGTTTAAATTTTTAAAAGTTGTAGTAAAAGGTACAGTGTGAAAAATACTTCACCAATTATTCTTGCTCACTTTGAATATCCACCATCACTCTTGCCACTTTCCAAAGCAGTTCTGGAAGTCCTCTTTCAAAGCATCTACAGAAGCATTATCCTGGGTGATTCAATTCTCCAAATCAATTCCAAACATTTACCTGTCACACTAAGTTAGTTAACTCTGGAGAATAGTCAGAAGTCTTTCAGTACCAGCTGCAGAGAATAAGGTGGGTGACAACTTACTGTGCTGTTTTTATAAGCCTGTTTTTCTATTGGACAGCGCTCAGCAGCAGCAGCGTTCATTACATTTTTGATCACATCTCATACAGACATTTATGAGAAGATTTCCATTGCTGCTTCAGAAAGTGGTAAAAATGACGGGTAAGTGTGTTTAAAGGGGGATAGGGGGTATTTTGAGTGTTTTTCATGACAATGTGTATTTAATAAATGTTATTTAAAGGTCACCACATAGATTACCCTAATAGAACCAACACAGTTTTTGCTCTTAAATGCCTTTCTTTTTGCTCAAAATTATATTTCTAGGATGCATTGCTGCAGGTAAGTGACATGCTTTCATTCTTGTTAGTGCATATTGAACCTGTAACAGAATACTCAACATCACCTCTTAACGAAGGAGAGACTGGCTCATGGTTTTAGTCTGCGGTTGGTTGGAGGTAAGGTAGAAACAGGATGACAAAGAGGCATCACTAGAGGAAAAGGTTCTCAATACACGATAACCAGGAAGCAGAAGGAGCATGGAGGAGCCAGGAGTGGATTTTTTACCCTTCCAGATTACCATCTCAGTGGTTTGCCTCTTCTGACAAGGCCCCGCATTCTAACAGCATATTCAGCTATGACCTCATCAGTGGATTAATCTACTGGCATCGTAGCACTCAGGATCTAGTCACCTTTCACACTCACCATCTCTGAACACCTCAAGCTTTTGTGAAATATTTTATAGCTAAACATTAACATTAACAGTGTAACTTTAAGTAACTTCATCTTGTACTCCACCATAAATGAACATTTTATTGGCATTGGGGAAGCTTCTAGATAAAATAGCTTCTAGAATAAACTGTGTTTATTACTAGTTATACTGCCACAAATTTTACTCTCCACAACATTTGATGACTAAACATATTATCCATTTCTTTGGCGTGTGTGTCTTATAATCAGGGCCATTAAAATCCTGCATAAGTTCACTTTTAGTCCACTGCCAGTTTTTCAAGGGGTTTTACTGTTTACAGCCTCACTAACAGTGTTAGAGAAGTCTAGTTAGTCCCCATTCTCCCAAGCACTATTTCACTTATTCTGGCAAATGTGACAGATTTATCTATCTTTCAGAGCAAATGAATTTAGATATTTTCCATGCCTTCATCAGTTATATATTCGTTTTTATAAACTGTATACATTACATCTTTATTCTGCAATTTTTCTATATTGTAGTCCTCTATTCAGGAACATATTTCATATCAAATATGTTCTCTAAATATATTTTCCCAGTGTGAAGTTTTTTTGTTTTACTCATTTTCTTATGCCTGTTGAACAGAAAAGATCTTAACACTAAAGTGATTTGATCAAAACATTTTACCTTCATTATTTTTTTTGTATTTTGTTAAAAAAACTACTCTGGATTATGAAATTGTCATCATATAATGTGTTCTATAAATTATACTGCCTATGTTTCCCATTTAGAGCAGCTATGCACCTATTCTGAATGGAAAGAAAAATGGTCAGCACTGGGTTTTAGAGTAACAATATCTAAAGGACATTGTCATTTATAGAAATATTATATTTTCTCCATTCACTTCAGAGATGCCTTCATCAACTGGTAGCCATATAGGTGTCTGTATATAGGACTGTGTTCTATTTTTTGTGAGATTGTTCTAGTTGTTATTTTTATACAAAGATCATGCAGTATTAATTGCTATGATGGTGTATGGATTTTGTTATAAGTCAATGTGAATCCTCCAGTTTCCTTCTTGAAGAATGCATTGAAGATTCTTGGACATTCTCATCTTAATATAAAAATTGTATTAAAATGAGTTTGTCAGCATACACACACACACACACACACACACACATACGAGCTAATATGTGGAATGAAATTCTATTGAGTTGATAGAACTGATATTTTGTTTCTACCCAAAACATATGTACCATTATATTTACTAAGATACTCTTTATTTTCTTTAAATTAGGTATAGACACACACACACACACACACACACACAGGGAGAGAGAGAGGTATCTTTCACTTATTCTTTTCAACTTATTTCCACACATTTTCATGATCCTGTTCTTAAAAGAATTTTTACAGTGTGATAATGATAGTTGTAATTCAGTTTCTTTATGATGTCAGGTTTTTCATATTGTTTTTATTCATGTGGTCCATGAATGTTTTCTGTAGCTTTTTACTTAGTTTATATTTCTTCACATTTCACTTCAAAAGGTCAAGAAGTGATTCAGTATTTATTTTTATAATCTCTCCTTTTTTGTCTGCCTTTGATTCTTCAATATTCTTAGTATGTCAAAAAATGTTATGAGCTCTACTACTTTCATTATACAGCCTATGTTGCAGAATTGAAGCCCCATACAGGTAAAAATTCCTTAGGTAAGCAGTTTCTGTCACAATATTACCTGGTATGTGACAAGCCTGAAGTACAACACTTGTAATGCCTTGTGGCAAGGTCAGGATAGGTAATGTTTGTTGTTTTTTTTCCTTTCCCACTAGGTCATAGCAGCTGTTTACACAGATGACAGTTACTACCAATAACATAATAGCAAAGTTCTTTGTAAAAATTAATAAGATGCATGAGGAGTTCTATAACAAATGCAAATAGGTCCATTGCAATGAACATTATCTGCCTGGTACCTATCTCACCCTGAATCATCCATCATGATTACAGAAAGTATAAATACAGAGCAAGATAACACAGGCTAGCCAAAGAGGCAAAATCAAAGAATCTCAAAGCCTCTCCTAGGCCCCTAATCCATTGTGGACACAAGTCTCAATGAACATTTTGATGAATAAGGCAAACACACTTAATTATTTCTGCTCATAGAAACATTGTTTTTGTTTTGCTTTTGTTGAGGCCACAATCAAAAGAAAATAATTGTTCATGGTAATCTCTCAGTATGCTCATGAAGCATAGACTATGATAAAGTATAGCCAATGTGATGTGTATCTCTTCTTGTCCCTGTATTATAGATTTCTGAAACTATAAACAAAAGAAACAACTGGACAACAACAATGAAAGACTCTTTGGGCTTTGGTAGGTGAAATGCTATAGCAGAGAAAGCATTTAGTAAATTCTAGATTTTTTTTCTTAGAATTTTCAAATAATTACAAAATATTTACTTTGCATGGGAAGCAAGAAAGAAAGGGAAGGACAACCAAAATTAAGGAAAGTAAATATGCTTCTTTTTAGTAAGTAATCTTCATGCAGTAGACATTAAGTATTTTTGGTTTATGAACAATGAGTTGACATGGAATCAAAATATTATCATACTAAAGTAAGCTACTGATTAATAGCAGTTAATATATTATGAGAGTCTGATACAACAATTTCAGTGGGTGAGAGGTGAAAGGATAGGCTTAAAGCACATGCAAAAAATCTGAGACTGTATCAATATTCTTGAGGATTCATCAAAAGTACTCATTCTGATGTTCTGGAACCAGTGTTATTACACATTTACTTTGCGAAATTTTGAGGGGCAAAAAGTAATTTCAGAAAGCAAAAACAGTAATTAGCTAGCTATGAAAAGCCCCCTTTTCACTAAATAGATCAGTGGCAAGTGATCCGGAGGGTGAGTAAAACATCTGATCTTCCCATACCTATTCAGGACTTTTTTAGAAAGACAATATATATTTGCTATGATTCTTATTGTTTAAAAAATCCATTTGTTTTCAAGAAATGACAGCTTTTTAAACCAGAAAGAAGACATCTAACTTCTTCTATTTCCTCTTTGAAATGAGGTCAAAAAAGCACAGTTAATGAAATATTTTTTTATTGTTCTTTCTGCATACTGATGCTTATTTGTTGCATTATTTCTTAACTTAGGGTATGAAATTGTTCTACAATGCCTAATGAGCCTTCTCCATACTTATTTGGATAAGTGTTGCAGAATAATGCTTGCCAAGTGTTGTAGAATAATGATACTAACTTCAATAAAGTCTAAATGATTTTAATATTTCAACTGAAAAAGTGTTATGTTGGCTGAAGGTAACAATTCAGTTATAGCTCAGAAAATGAAATCGAAAACTTGTCAAGAAATTTTTCTGCAATTCCTTTCCATTGATTGGTTTCTTGTAATCACCGAGTAGATTTTTTTTAATTGCATCCTTCTTGTTTTGAGGGCATCACATTTTTAATAAGTTTTGCAAAGAGAGCAGAATCTTGATGAGATAAAGAAGGAGCCAGCAGAAGCATCTAGATAGTGTATCCACAGCATGGTTACAAGCAGCTTCTGAAAGAAATTCGTCTAGTACTTACCATGTGCTATTTATTCTGCTTGAAAATGTTTATTATTTTAGTAGCAATGATGCTGAAAAATCAGCAATGAAATCTAGCAACCTGAAAATCATATAAATATTAAATGCATTATATGTCATAAAATCAAACTATTTCTAGTTTTAGCTTCAGTATCAGTATACTTAAAGTTATAAATTTTAAAATATATGAGATAGTAAATAATTTGTAGTTAGTAGTTGTGAGGCTCATGATATGGAAAATTGCCACACTGACTTATTTTCCTTATATTAACATGTGGAAAAACTTCCTTAAACCATAGTTCTCTCATGTTGAAATAAATAAAATTTTCTTTTCTGTTTTTTTAAATCTCAGTCTAGAAATACCAACCAGGAAATTCAGATAAATGCTTTAAATTTTTCTTAGAAAACATTTTTAATTTTAAAAAAATATATTTTTACCATACTGAAAAGTTTAAATGGAAATATAGCAGCTTATCCTTTTGCACTTAGCAAAATTTATTTCATTAGTCTATGTCAGTTTAAGTTCTTCTCTAAAAACCAATTTTTATTTATCATATTGAAACATGTGAGACATTCATTCATATAGTTGCTTTAGCACCAGTGATGAAATTAAGAATTTAGTTTATGGAAATCTTTCCTAGCTATCTGTAGAAAAAAATTCTCTTTGTAGTATCTTCAATAGGTTTGAAAAAGTTTAGTTAATGCTATGTTATACAACTAGATTATTTCAGAAGCAACCTAACCTTGAGTCTATGCTTTATTTATTTTTATGACAACATAAGATAATTGTAAGCAAATGCTTTCAATTACTTTTTCTTTTTAAAAAAATGAGCATAATATGAATTTGATTTTATAAAAATAAATATAAATTTAGATGATTGATGTAACATTAATTTCTGAGCTATTAATACACTACAACTCATATGTCTTTATCAATGTTAAATATGTATTAATATGACAATATAAAATGCCTTTTTGTGTCAATATAAATTTCCAGTGTACAATTTATTTTCATTTATTTCATTTTCCTCTTTGCATGCTGTTAGCACAGGAAGGAGACTCTTCAATAATATTATAACAAATGTTGTTCACTTAGTGTTATAGTTTATATGTTCTTTTATTTTAATGCTTAGCAGCTCAATCTGTTATTTGTCTTAAAGTTACTATTTATATCAAGTCATAGTTTTGCTATGGGTAGGAAATCATTTAATACTAAGTTTAATTAAGAATATTATATACAACGACCATTTCAAACACAATCTACCATATAAAAAACTGAGTGTATGCTTTATACAATATGGTGAGCATAAAGTTTTGATGGCTGTAGTGTGACTAATGAGATGAATGACAGCATTACCAGTGAGTGTTTCGGTGGTGATGATGACCTTTGTGAGTGCTCCTTTTTTACATTCAATAAAAATGTGTTTGATTGAAAGGCTTTCTTTTCTTTTCTTTTCTTTTCTTTTTTTCAGTTAAGTCTTCACAGTTACTTCCCTAATGATCTCAGTTTCAACCACTGACACAGAAATGAAAGACTATATTTCATAAAACTCCTGGAGTGCACTATAAACAGGGCTTACAAAATGTCATGTCCTTGAAAATACAACATCCAACATTCTGGCATATGTCTCTTACTCAAAATGAGTTCAAAAGTAAATATTACATGGGCCAAAGAAGTAGTCTAGAGCTAAGTTTAAAAAATAAAATATATCTTTTCTCTATATTCTAAGATCAGAAAACCAGAAACATGTTGTCACTGTGATACTAGATTAACCATACAATGTTAGTGTTCTACATGTTAGTTCTACATGTTAGCGTTCTACACGCTAGTGTTGCCATTTAACTACTATTCAGGATATGGAGGAGAATTTTCAAGGTATATATGACTTTTCAAAGGCCTTCATTTAGAAAGGCCTTAGAGAATGTGCGTCCACATACAAAATAGTATTAAATCTATTTCAGCACTTTCACGCTAACCCTCTCTAAAAAAAATAATAGTTATCCTGAACCACCTATTAAGAAAAACTTTGCTTAAGAATTTTTATGTTGTGTTAGATAGCTTTTCTTAATGTTACCAAACATCTGGGAAAAAAAAAAAACTTGGAGAGAAAGATTACTGCTAGCTCTCCATTTCAAAGTTTTCAGTCTATCTTTAGCAAGCTCCGTTTCTTCTGATCTACATTGGAGGAGCATCACTCACTTCATGATGGCCAGGAACCAGAATGGTAAATCACATGAAAGTGAAAAAATAAGGGTCAGAAAAACACATATAGACCCAGGGCCACATTTTCACTATCACTCTCTTCAACTCAACCCATCTCCTGTTTTTATCATCTCCTAATAATGACATCAAATTATGATCTGATCTATATTTTAATGCATTTGAAGAAGTTAGAGTCCTCATGCAGTTGGTCAGATTTCCTGTTGATGGACATAAAATCAGACAGAACTTAAAGGAAAGAAAGGTTTAATTCAGCTCATGGTCCAGGCCACTAAGCACATGGTTGTCAGGTGTAATGATAGAAGCATGTGGTATAAAAAATCTGCTCAGTACCTGGTGACCAGGAAGCAGAGCAGGGGAACAGAGCCAGAGAGGGACAGACTAGAGACCACATACAGTACACAGAGTTACACCTCCTTGGCTCCTCCAGTTATACCAAGATGTATGCTCAACTAACCTGTTAGGTGAATCTTAATCTAATGAAGTTGACATTAAGATTAATGATCACACTTAACCCCTTGTCAACTTCACACCAAAACACATATTTAAACAAAAAAGAAAACAAGTTAATTATTTTGCCTAACTTACTACAACTATCCCATGTGTATGCACTGAAATCCAATAATCTCTCCTGAAAGTTTCAGTACTTGCAGGATTTTTCAAAAGTTCAAGTCTAAATCTCTTCTGAGACTCAGGGAAATCTTTTAGATGTTATCCTTCTGTAAAAATAAAGGAAAAAGTCTCAAAATCTCAAGATACAATGTAGCAGGGTAAATTCTACTTCAAAAGAGAGGAATGGGAGATAAAAAATTGTACTACTGTAAAACAAAATCCCATACACAAGCAGGGTGCCGTGGCTCACACTTGTAATCCCAGCACTCTGGAGGCAGAGGCAGGAGAATCGTTGAGAGTTCAAGACCAGCCTGGGCTACAAAGTGAGCTGAAGGCCAGCCTGAACTGTATAGTGAGACTTTGTCTCAAAAAGACAAAAAAAAAAAATTCCATATGCACAAACATTAAGTCACTTAACTCCATATCTAGCATCTGGAGCACACAGTAGTAAATAAAATATGAGCTCTAAATCCTAGAGGACTTTGCTTCTATGATCTTGCTATTTGCAATCCACAGAGCCTCTACTTGAGCTGGTTCCACTCATGATTGATCACTTTCCTCATATATAGTCCATGTTCTTTTCATCTCTAGCATCCTGGGATCTACATTGCACTCTTGGCTTTACCCTCATATCTACTCTTCTATCTTTATGCATTGCCCTCTGAGTGGCTCCTTGCCCGATCTTACAACCCTTCCAACGAAAATCTGAAAGGAAATCAATCTGGCCCCGTAAGTCTTGCACACTACGTGCTGGTGAAATAAATACCATCTGGACAATGCCAAAGTCTGCTGTCAGTAGAGGCAGTAAGATTTCCTTAGACCAGGCCTGTATAGCCTCTGCATCCTTAGATGGCTGTACACAGTGAAATGAATTTAAAGAAACTCTAAGAAGTCCTTCTTGAGCACAGATCCCAAGGACTGTCTTCTCAAATGAAAGTATTTACAATTTTGCATCTTTGAGGCTAGAGATGTGGTATTTTTCAATTCCTGAGATGCTTTGAAAGTGCCTTCATCCTTGTCCTTAAACAAAGTCCTTGTTTCCCTTTTAATGACACTAATGTCTTTACCATTCATAATTCTTTTGGTGCCAGCTTTATTCATGCTTTCTTTCTAGCCATCAGGAAAATTTTCCGCATCTTTTAGCTCCACATTTTGCTCCTGAATTTCACTATAACTCTGGCTACAAATAGACCACAGTATCCACATCACAGGGGAACATTTCACCTGTCTTGAAATTTCCTCCACCTGATTAGATAGTCTGATATCTTTAAATTAACCCTTTTGCCAAGTCCAAGGACAAGGGCAGAATATAGACAAACTCTCTAGGCAAGTGTAACACACATGGCCTCCAGTCCTCTTGGCAGGAAAGTTCTTGCTTCCAGTTGAAACCCTCTGAGCCTAACCTTAACCATATGCATTCCTATCAGCATTCAGGTCTTCTGAATTTCAACCAGTGGTGTCCATACACCTCTGTTTCCAGTGTTTGAAGACTTCTTGTAGCCAACAACTCCAAACCTTTCCCAACTCCATCCACAAACTATTTCCAAAGACTTCTAAACAACACAATCAAGTATAATCAGAGAAAGGACCCAACTTCTCAGTTACCAGTTTTCTGGTTTATTCAGTTTTTTTCATTGTTGAGCACAATACGTGATATTCATAATTTAAAGGAGGAATAGTTTGATATACAGTTAAAAGGATTCAGTCCGTGATCTGATGGTTCTGAGGCAGAAATATTATGGAGGAAGCATAAGGCAGAGCAAAGCTGCTCAGTGCACGGTGATCTGGAAGCAGAGTAAGGGAACATTGCTAGGGGTGGGGCTATACCTCAGCAGAACAGTGCCTGCCTGATAAGTATGAGTTCTTGAGTTCGATTCCCAGTACACACACAAAAAATGGGCACAGTGCTAGAGAAGAGTGAGCTAGGGAGCACATATGCTTCCCAAGATGTTGCCTTCATTACTCACTGAGATGCACTACTAATCTGCTTCACTAATCCACTAGATGTTTCTTAATCAAATTAAAATGACATATCAGGATTAATTGTCCCATAATCCAATCACTTTCCAAATTAACAATTACCTGCAACCAACCTTTTAGCAAGGAAGATTTGAAGGACATTTCAAGTACAAACAATAACATATCTGTAAATTGTATGCTTATTTGTTTCTTATATCAAAATGAAATATATATATTAAAATCTAATAAATATCTAATTTAAGAACAATACTATTATAAAAGAGAAGTGAATTTTGTGTCAACCTGTACAGACATTTTCTTGACTATATTCCATATTTTTTAAGTTTTATATCTGCACCTAATTTTTGTCTATCTTAATATAAAAGAATGTAAAATAATTGATTCTGTAATTGCTAACCAATTTAGATCAGAAATTGCTAAGTTGTTTCTACTGAGTCTGCTAAGGAATTGTCTAATGTGCTTTACAACTTTGCCTTCCCTCCAGCAATATACCTCATAGCATTATACCGCAGTCTCTTCAGAGTCTGCAATTGGTAGATTTTGTCTTTTAAATATATGTATAGAGATAAACCATTTGTTTGAATTTGATTTCTGAAGTGACTCGATTGAGATTCTTTACATGTGCTTCTTTGTCATTTATCATACTGTCTGAAATTCTATTTAGTTTTAGTTCTTTTTCTTCTTCTCTTTTTTTCATCACTATTAATATTTTAATGCATTCAGGATATGTATTTTATCCACATATATGATTTGAAGTGTTTTCTCTCATTTTCCTCTTCCTTTTACAAGCATCTTCTGTAATATAATTCATAATTTATTTTTATGTTTTTGATATTTTATTCAAATCGCATCTCCCTAAATTTAGATCATAAATTATTTTATTCTACAAATTGTTTAGTATTTCTATATTTTTATCTATAATATAGTTTGATTTATTTTGTATGTACTGTGGTTTATAGACATAATTTTATATTTTATGTGTGAATACATATGTGGTTGAGTGTCTACAAAAACAAATGGAAAATTAAATTAACAATTACCCTCTATGAATTGAATTGTTATTACACAACTTTTGTGAATTATTGGATTATCTATTTACTGCCACTGATCTATGTATCTATTCTATTGTATACCATGGATCAGAAAACTATTTCCGTGATGGGCAAAACAGTATTGTACATATTTTAGATTGTGCAGGCTTCATATTTTGCTTTGAAATTTTTATAGTTAAAGCTTTCAAAGTGTAAAAATAAAAAAAAAGTTAAGATTAGCTCATAGGCCATAAAAATAGAGGCTGTGGGCCGCATTTGGTGCTTTGGGCATATTTTGCATTTCCTAAGCATTCAGTGAACTTCTTTGATTCTTGTAAGCTTACAGTGCTGAATTTATATTGTGAGTGTGCTCCAGTTTTGTTCTTTTATATCAAAATTATTTTGATTATTACTGTTTTTCTGCTTTTCTACATAAATTTTAGGAATACCTGATTTGTATGAAATGTTTTCGGGATTTCAAGAATTTTATTAAATTGCATTGGATCCTTAGTTTCAAGAAAAATAACATCTTAATAATAATCCATAATAATAATCCATAATGGTACATTATTTCTGACTCATAGTATTTCCTTTGAATTTAATTTTTATCATACAAATGCTGCATATATCCCATTTTATCCCATTTGTTTAATCTTGCTATCATTTGTTGTACAATTGGAGTTCTGCTGAGAAAATCTTTACCTACACTTATAACTTCAACAGTTTTACCTATTTTATCTCCTAATAGGTTTTACATTTCTGTTTTACTACTTAGATCTTTGATCCACTTTTATTTTATTTTAGTACATGGTGAGAGATATGGATCCAGCTTCAATCTTCTGTAGGTAGACACTTTCCCCATCGTCATTTGCTAAAATAGCTTCTTTCCTCCAATGTATGTTTTTCATTCCTTCGTAAAAAAATAATTACCTGAATGTATCTGGGGTTGTTTCTGTGAACTCTGCAGTGTTCTCATTTTTCCTCATTAGCTTTGTACTATAACTTGAAGTTAGGTATTTTGATGCTTCCTGCTTTGCCCATATTGCCCACGTCTGCTTTGGCTATTCTGGGTGTCCTCTGGTTCCGTATGAATTTTAGAATTGCTTTTTTTAGCACTATGAGGCATGCTGCTGGTATTTTGATTGGGATGGAATTAAATCTCTGTATCAGTTTTAGAAGTTGACCATTCTGACAACATTGATTCTACCAATCTAGGAACTGGGGATGTCTTTCAGTTTTTTGATGTCATCTTCATCTATTTTTTCAGACTATAGCAGTATTTGCTGCAGAGGTTTTTCATGTCCTTGGTTAGGTTAATTCCTAGGTGTTTAATTTTTCTTAATGCTATTGTGAATGGTGCTACTTTCTTAGTGAGTTTATTAATGATACTGAGGAACACTAGTGATTTTTTTTACCCTAGGTTTAAATCCCATTTACATGACTGAATTTGGTTATTAATTCCAAGAGTGTTTTGGTGGAATGTTTTAGGCCTTCTATATAGATCATACCATATTAAAATAATCA
Organism: Hydrochoerus hydrochaeris; assembly: GCA_004027455.1. Taxonomy (NCBI): domain Eukaryota; kingdom Metazoa; phylum Chordata; class Mammalia; order Rodentia; family Hydrochaeridae; genus Hydrochoerus; species Hydrochoerus hydrochaeris. Next base: position 73,436 of record PVLA01001926.1, read on the forward strand.
TAATTTGACTTCTTTTCCTATATTGTTCAAATTATTCCTTTCTCTTGTCTGATTGCTCTGTCTAATGCTTTTACCAGTGTGTTGAACAGAAGTCATGATAGTGGGAGTTCTTTTCTTATTTCTGATTTTAGAGGGAAAACTTCCATTTTTCCCCACTTAATATGACATTGGCTTTTAGTTTGTCATAAATGACTTTTATTAAATTCAGGTAAAGTCCTTCTATATCTATCTTCTTAGGGTTTTTATCATCAATAGATATTGGATTTTATTAAAAGCTTTTCTGGATCCACTATGTTCCTATAGTTTTTTTCTGTTTATATGGTTTATTATATTTATTGATTCATGTATGTTGAACCATCCTTGCAACCCTGAGATAAAACCAACTTGAAAATGACGTGTGATTCTTTTGATGATTTATTGAATTGTATTTCCAAATAACTTATTGTATATTGTTTGTATTTGTATTCATAAAGGAAATTGTCCCATAGTTTTCTTTTTAGTTCAGTGTTTGTCTGGTTTTATGATCACAGTGATCCTGTCTTCAGAAATGTGAGTAGACACACTCCTTTTTCAATTTCATTGAAGAGTTTGAGAAACACTGGTGTTATAACATCCTTAGAGGCCTCATAGAACACAGCAGTAAGTCCATCAAGTCCTGAGTTTTTCTTATTGGTTGGTTTTTAATTACTGCTTTGATTTCCTATTATTGCGTTATTCCGAATGTTTATGTCTTCTTGGTTTAGTTTCAGTAATTTATGAGTCTAGAAATCACAAGGGGGCACCCTTTTACTAAATTCGCCAGGAAAAAAGTCCAGTGATTTCTTTGTAACTTTTTCTTTTTCAAAGTAAATTTTTCATAACATAGCAGTACTATGGACGCACATATAGTACTATTTTTTGGCATTAAATTTAGAATATTCCAAACAAAAAAAATTATACTAGTGCTTCCTGGATTTTAGAAATTTTCAGTATCTAGAAAATTTGTCATCACAAACTTGTATTGTAAAAATAAATACTGTAAAATAAACACTAATGATATAATTGTCCTCATTCCATCATAAGGTTTTTTAAATAATTTCTTCTTTTGCTAATATTTGCCTTCCAGAATTTGTGCTATATGTTCTAGTTTACTGATGATAGTTCTAGATGTGGATGAGTAATGTAGAGATTTTATAAATTGACTTTTCAGTTCTTTTTAAGTGTTACTATTGACTATTACATCAAGTTCTCATTTTTATTTAGATTTAGTCATCATATTTCAACAATAATTGATGAGGATTCTGTTTACAAAAGCCAAACTATATCAAAGACCCACAACTAGATTTAGTCACATGAATTGAATTGAAATTCAAGGATTTTTATTGAAATCTCAGTGATTTCATTCTCCACAATGCTATCAAAGTACATGTTTTCTGTGCAGGCAACCATGAGTTTTAACATTTAAAATGACCTTAAATTTTAAAGTAACGCATAGTTGGGGAAAATATATTTATTTGCTGTAGTTTATTTCCTTATGAAAACTGGGCTCAAAAAGTGAGGTCCAAATTCTCTGTCAATAGATTTCATTAATTACCTAGGGTATATTCATATCGTTGCCAAAATACAGTTTGAAAGGAATAGTGTTTGAATGTTCCACGGGACAATAGCGCAGCTACAGTTTACTACACTTTTTATAAAGAACTAGAGGAGTTTTAATGTTCCTAATACAAAGAAATGAAATATGTTTCAAGAATTAGAAATATGGTTATTCTGATGTGATTATTGCATATTGAATACACATAGCAAAGTATTTCACTGTAACCCATAAGCATGTAAAATTAAAAATAAATTTTATTCATAAAAAGTTACCTCTTAAAAAAACACATTGCTGTGTTTTGAAAAAGATGCAAATAACACTTACAAATATATGGTTTAAAAAAGAAACTGATGTGACAGGAGAAGCAAAAGCTGAAGGCATTTGAAGGAAAGAAACATTTTTAATAATACAGTTTGTCAACTGACACCTTATATTCTGAGCAGTGCACACATTCTAGGGGTGACAAAACACACTTACAATGCATATACATATATTATGCACATACAATATATATGACTACAGTTTTTCTATATCAAGATTTAAGTCTAACGCATCTTTTTCTTTCCATTTGTTTTTCTTTTCTAGTGTTCCTTTTTTCCACCTTCTCTCAGTTCTTACTCTTCCTCTCATGCCATAGAAGCCATTTTTCCTTCTTATTCTTTATAACTGTTTTCATAGGATTGTTTAGCAAACTTTTTCACAGTGTCAAAAGTCAGTTATAAGCACTGTTTAGGAGATTTCTTGGTAGACAAGCTAATGAAGAAATGCTTGTGTTTCTGTTTCCTGTGATTGTCTTTCCCTAATGATTCACTTGGAAATCAGTTGAATATTTTAGAATCAGATACCAAACCAGATGAATACACACCTTCTAGGTAACAAAATAACTGACCACCATCTTGAAATCAATTTTGTCTCTCTCACTGAGCATCATACTTATGATAAAAATACCACACTACATACATAGATACAAACAGATATATATTATCTTTATCAATAGCTATGGCATCTTTGTTGTGTTATTAGAATTTCCTTCGTGTTAGTTTTGATAAATTTGAACTCATACAGCATGCACAATTCCTTTCATGTTGGCATTGTTTTGTGTGTAGCTTTTTTCATTTTTTTACATGTAAGTTCATTGTGTCTTTAAACATATCTTTGAAAAAACATTATAATATTATTTAAAGTATTTTTAATTGTGGAAAAATATTCCATGGACCAATTATCTGGGAAGATAATTCTTTATTGTTGGAAATCATTGTACACTGACAAAGTTTTCCTGCATTTAATCTGAAGCAGAAGAATTATCTTTATTATTAGAACTATATTCCATCTTACTTCAGCTATCTCATGCTGTAATAAATATGGTAAGTAAAATATTTGTTGTTCTTCTTGCTTCTTTGTTTACTTTGGGTAGGTACCCACAAATAAAATTATTGTCATAAAGAGTTGTGAAAATTTTGAGATTCCTAATAAATCCTAATACTTTAACAAAGGTTGCGACATTATTTTTCCACTGGATATAAGTGAAACAGCCCATTTTACCACATCCTTTATGAAGTCAGCAGTGGCTTCTAATCTTATGTTAATCCAGTACAAAACACAGGAATTGCAAATATGCCAGGAGCTCTATTATTTTGTTTGTTTTTTTGTTGTGTTGCTTGTGTTTTTTGTTTGCTTGTTTTGCTGTATAATGCTAAATGGCACCATAGGAAGCAATCATTTTTTCGGAGAATTTTTATTTCTATTTTAAATTGTCACCTATGCTCACTTAAAAAAGATCCATGTTAGGGCTGGGGATTTACTCAGTGGTGTAAGCACCTTCCTAGCAAGCACAAGGTTGTGAGTTCGATCACCGATACCAAAAGATCCACATTGGAAAACATCCAATGGATACTGACTTATCATTAAAAATGGCATCAAAACCTCATTATAATAGAGGATGCACAATAAATTATATTTATGTGAAGAGACCAGACTATAATACTTAAGCCAAAATATACAGTGTTTTATGTGTATTTGAATGTTTATCTACAGTTTATAAAGTTAAAGGTTATCCACACAAAATCAGATGTGTGCAAAGTTTATATCCCCATTCTTTTCGCTGTACCACTATACATTTACTTACAGTTATAATGCTACAAATGCTTATATTATTTTTACTTCATATTCAAGTCTTGGCCCTGACATACAATACATTATTTTTCACCTGTGAATTGTAAAGGAAATAAAATGTAATCATATAGATACTTTTAATATCAGAAAATAAACAAAATACACCACAAATCAACTTTTGCCAATCCCATAGTAACCTCATTCGGTTCAGTTTCCCATACTGCTGCATTGCTGTGATGCAGATACCTGCAAAACTGAGGTTATGGATTTTTGAGAGTAACAGTAAAATAATAACCCCAACCTGGCAATTATTTCTGCTTTAGCAGAAATATTAGCTAAGACATTACATATTAAAGCTTATAGAGATGTCATCATTTTAAATCCTAAGTAGATGAGATCTGCATTATTTAGTACACTAATAATTTTAAAAATAAAATAACACAATAGGTGTTTGAAATTAAAGAGTGCTGGAGTCTTTTCCGAGAATGGGGAGGGGGGTCCTAAAATAAACCATTGAAGGATTATCTGCTCGCCCTGCTAAGGAAGCAACTGCCTCATCCTTCCTGTGTTGACTAAAGAAACACGAAGACTTTCTAAAATGTTTAAGACATGTTACAATATTTATCTTTAAATGTCTTCTTGAAAAGTAACAAAGGTATTAGCACCTTCCCTTCTCTCCCATGTAACAAACGATCAACAACAAAAAATGTCAGCATCTAAATTGTGCTTAACTATGTAAGAGGTACTAACCAAAACGATAGCTTATGCTTAAATACAAAAATAGGCCAAATCTGATCTGAACAAGAAATAGAAGGTCCGCATTCCAGTCCATGTGATTTCTGCCCAAATGGAGACTGTAATAGAAAACTCTGACTCTCTCATTAATTGCTTTGAAACCAGTACGCCTACTTCAATTTCTAACACAAAACAATCAGAATTCTAAGACCCCAAGCACAGTGTCTGTGCCACTTCCAATTTGAAAAAGGAGTGCTCTTTATCCTTGGGAGGAAAGCTGCTGGGCTGTCTTCTCCACAGCTCATGTCTTCACAAACCTGCGCTTTCACTTCCATCAAAACAAGCCCCCTCTGGAATTGTTAGCGTCTCGGAAAGACTGTGGTAACTGCTGTGGTTTCTGGGATTGGAAGCAGCCATTTTTAACTGAGTTTACTGCAGAAAGGATATCTAATTAACCAAACACAAGTGTTGTTAACCAACGAGTCAAGAAATTCAACCCACGGCTTTGCAGCTGTACACTTTAGACTGGATATTCCATTTAATTTTTGTTAAATTCACATGTCACATCTGTAACATCATCAATGGATAACTAGAAGAACTTTTTCTCAGTACTAGCACATCTGGTGATACAAGCTAAAATGAGCATTATCTATGGTCAGCATGCATGAGCTATGTACACTAAAGTTCTCTAGTTTCAGACACTCCATCCTTTGTATATTTCTGTCTTCCCAATCCTATCCCCATATTAAATGGTACTCTACTCTGACCTAAATCCTAAATCCTAAACTGAATGTGTGTAAAATCCTAACAAAAACTATTTGAAGTTCTCTCTTCTTACATGTGACACAATATTTTATATAAAATTTGCATATTTAATTCCTCAATTTAGAGTCAAATATTAGACATCAATAAGATGCCATTAGTTAAGTATTTCCCTGCCCTCGAGCAGTTTAGACTGAGAGATAATAAGATGGACAAATAATGAAAAAACTGATGATTTCATGTGTACTGATCAATTGTAACTCAACAGAAGAACAAACAGCAAAATGTTCCTGGAGAAACTTGAGAGAGTCCTGAGCCATTTAAAAGAGATATGGAGGTTTGGAAGAAACAAGTATGATGAAATAGCCTAGCATGAGATGGCTTGTCTTAAAGAACAGAGAACTTTTCACGTGCATTAGGAAAACCCAGGGAAAGGTAGAGATGTAGAGGAATGTAAGGAAATTAGCATTGTCTTTGGGATATCAGGGTGAAGACACAATGTCATTTATGACACTGAGGAGACAGCTTCAGCAACATGAGAGTACCAAAAAAACAGGTTCTGTTGAACAGAGCAGTAAATAGAAAGTGAGAGAGTAGAGACAATGAAGCAAAGTGAAGGCACCAATTCATCTGTAGCTCTGGTTTGAGGCAGGTTGGTTTTGTTTCTGGTTTTGTTGGTAATTCGTTGTTTGGCTACTAAGCTTGAATTCTCAATCTGAGAAACTCTATAGAGTCAAGTTACTGACTTTCTATTTGGAAAAGGGTAGATGTATGGGTAATATTGATATTTACATAGTAAATAAAGTAATGTTACCTATCTCCAGATTTACTGAAGAATTCAAATGGTAATACTTCCTCTAGTCACTGCATAGAACTGCTGTAGCAAAAGGGATATGAGAGACCCTCTGCTGATGTGAGATTTTGGTGCAAAATAAATATTGAACTGGAGGTAGTCATGAAAAGATCTGGGACAAAAGGATCCAAGAGAAACAAATGCAAAGACAGTGAGCCTTTTCAGAGCATCTAGTGTTAGAGGAATAGAAGTTAAGCAAATGTATAGCTAGTGAAGTGGAAAAAATTAGACAACATGGTGGGTGGGAAGGGAAGGTTGACAGGTACATCACAGAGATCTGTGACCAAACCAACTAGGAGTGCCAATATTTATTCTCAGTGCAATGACAACCTGATAGAGTCTTAAGCAATAAAACAAAATACACTATCACAAAAACATAACAATGAAAGGAAAGATGGAAGTAGGGCTTCCTGCTAATTTAAGATGCTACATTGTGAGAAAACCTGTATTATTTTTTGTTTTTACAGACTTTTTTCCTTCCTTCCTTCCTTCCTTCCTTCCTTCCTTCCTTCCTTCCTTCCCTCCTTCCTTCCTTCCTTCCCTCCTTCCTTCCTTCCTTCCCTCCTTCTTTCCTTCCTTCCTTCCTTCCTTCCTTCCTTCCTTCCTTCTTTCCTTCCTTCCTTATTACCTCCTTCCTCCTTTTCTGTCTGTGTTTCTGTGAAGTCCTGTGGGTTGAATCCAGGGCCTTTACACTGAGTCATATCCCTACCCCATCCCTTTGTAATAGAGGCTGTGCTCCTACTTGTGATTCTCCTGTTTTAGGCTCCAAAAGTGCCAGGATTACAGACATGCACCACTATACCCTGTTTTAATTTGGAGGTTTTTCTTGAGTATATCCTGTGTAATAAATTATTGCAAGCCACTTGAGCTTTGTAAATCTTGCTGTATTTAGCTATGAAGTGGGCAAATAGAAATAACTGTGCTATCCTTTATTGGTTCATTGTTTGGATTAAATGGTCAATTATGTGACGGTTTTGAATAAACTGTAAAACACTCAATTCCTGCTCTTATGATCTGGCCTGATAAACTGCCATTGTCAAGGACATCTGTTTCCTCAGAATTTACTCTGATACTGAAAAGGTTAAAAAAAATGTTCTTTGTGAAATCCAACAAAAATCACATAAATCGTTATGAAATATTACTTGATGGAGTTGGTTTTGATATTTAGTGACTTCTTCAAATTCCCAGAGCTGCTTAGTATGACCATGATACTAGTTGATCAAGCCTAAGTATATATTCTATTGAATATTCAGAGAATATATATTAATATCTCAGTAGTAAAATTTGAAAGTAAGGGATTAAGGTGTTATGTTGTAAAGAAAGTATTGAAGGAAAGGAAAAGATAAAAAGAATAGAAAGAAAAAATAGAAATATAGCTTTTTATAAGTAAGGAGGAGAAGAAGTGTTGAAAAAAGGGAGCAGAATGGGGGAAAAAGAACCAAGATTATTTTAAAAAATAAGAATCATATAATTGAAAAAGTAAAATGTTATGCTTAAACAAGATCAAGATTATACTTTATCAAGTCGTGGAACATGGTAAGTTATTTGTCTGCTGCTTATTTACTTAAGTTCTAAAAGTGGTTGCGACTGTGTTTATTTTCAAAAGGAACAGAATGACAGAATCCAAAATTACAGACACCTGTAAAGGAACATTGTGGATGTTGCTATTTCTGCTAATGTAGTGTCTGTGCTCCATTTAACACTAAATTAAATAACACTCCAAATTCTATGAGCATTAAATAACACTCCAAGTTTCATAGCCATTTTTACCACATTATTGTGGTTCTGAAAATCAAACCCAAGGCTTTAAGAAACCTAGGTAAACACTCTAACAATAAACTATGCCACAGTCCTGGTTTTCAATTTTATTGATTTTGTTTTTGTTATTTTCGAAATACATTTTCCTTTCAACTTACTCATCTCACAATGCAAAGATCAATTTGACCTCTAAAAAACATTGTGATTATTTTTAGCTTGGCAATTTTCATTTGCTTTGTTAAATATGAATAAATTTAAATATCTAACTTGGAATTTAGTTAACTTCTTCACCTATAGATTTCAAATCTGTTTTAAATGTATCATATTCTTCTTTTTGATTTCGGATGAGAATTACTGAAATGCTAAGCCTAAAGATTTGTTAATTTTTTTAGTCTGTTCAAAAATTGAACCAAAATTTATAATAAGATTGAAAATCCCATGAAATAAATCTGTTGTTTTGAAATAAACCTAATTTGAAACTAATATTTATACATTTATTTTAAAATTATTCATACCTTTTATGTGCCAGGCACTATTCTTGGCACTTGATATATATCAGTGGTGAAAGAAACAATCCCAATAAATATAGAACTAATTTCTGGTTATAGGAGACTAGCAATAAGTAGTATGCATATATTGACTATCATAGATTATATTAGCAAGAAACATACATCACAGCAAAATTAGAGCAGCATAAAACTTTTTAATTCTATTTTTCCTTTGATGACCTACTTTTACAGAACTGGCATTTTTAACATCAGACTGCATTTATCATCCCACTTTGATGTTCTGCCCAGACCGGTAGAGATTTCTCAATGCCATTTCCCGATTCCTATAGGAGAAAATTTGATTGTCCCAACTTAAGTCAGGGTTCCAGATAAAGATGGATCAGAGCCAAAGCACATCTTAGAAGTCTTCATTTGGAGGATCATCCCTGCATAAAGAGGAAAAGAAACATTTCAAGAAACATTAGGAAGTTTGTTAATTAAGCATTGTAAACAGCCTGAACCTAACACTTAAATAAGTATGTTACTGAATATATATAATATATGAAAATGTCTAAGATTTTAAAGACACAATTTATTACATGACTTTTAGCCATCCTTATTCAGAGTGACCCACAAAATATATAAATTCATTTTTCTATTAATAATGTGCACTTTAAAGTAAATTTATGGCAAATTATGGACTCATAAAAAGTTTGTGTTAGAGTACTTTTGTTAAGTTTGGTTAAAGTATTTTTGAAGCAAAAAGTACAAAATGAACAGGTTTATTGAGTTGAGGATGTGGAAAGAGCAAACAACCCATGACGGCTGGGCTGTCTCCTTCATTCGGATAGAGAGATGCAGAGGGTTATATGATCTCTGATTGAAGTAGCACATGGGGGGGATATTGATGACGTGTGAGGAGCTGATTGGAACTCTCTGTGCATGCAAACAGGAAGGGGAGTTGCAATTAGGACTGAAGAAGAAACAGGAAGTGATAAGCATTCCCTCTTTGGCCCTTCGCTAACTTAAACCGCCACCATAATTGTAAAGTAATTTATACTAGGACAAGAACCTTTCAGTTTGAAGGTCCATAAATAGATTTTTTTTCACATTTATTTAAGCACACATTGGATTAATCATTGTTGAAAAGAAAATAGTTGACTCAGTGTAGAACAATAATTCATAAGTTATTCATCTAGAGTATTATTTCATTCTCTGTGTTTTGTGGAAGATAACATAATTCTTATGATGGAGACTAGAGAATATTGTAAGCTTGCTACTCATTCTTTCATTTGAGAAATAAAATGATTATTGACTTTCAGCTACTAACCTGGAAGTTAGGGTTCAAAGTTAAATGATTCATGTGCTTTGGTCTTACTGACATCGTAGTCAATGGGTAAAGATTTTATCATAAAAAATAATGAAAATAAAGTATACAATCTATAATAGAAGTGTAGGAACAAGGCAAAAATATATCCTGAGAGAACAAAGAAAAAAGAATCTAACTTTACACAGAGATACAGAAGAAATCTGTAGCAAAAAGGAGCATTGGAACCAGTCCCCCAAAAATGTTTTCCCAAACAAAATAAAAAGAAGCGAGAGCCTGTAATGTAAAAAAATCCATATTCACAGAATGCCAGAAATATAGGTGAATACTGCATGCTTGGGAAAATAATCCATATGTGGGAGAAAGAACAAAAGAAATCAGGACACAAAGATTCAATAAAATTTGTTCAAACAGCAAGGGCGCATGAAGCAATACGTTCTGAGAGCAAGTGGGAAGGCCTTTCTGTGATAGTGAGGACCTGGAATTTTCTTTGGTAAGGTGGCAAGGAAACCAGCGAGTCACTGGAGGTTTTGAAGGGGAAAATGATATAAACAAATTTGATTTTTAAATTGTCACTCTGACAACCACAATAAAATATCATTACACACCTACCAGACTTCAAAAAGTAAAGACACTAATAACATGAAAAAATGCCAAGGATACAGGATCAATTGCTACATTTAAACACTTCTGGTGGGAGGGCACAATGCACTATCACTTTCAAAATTGTTTAGTAATTTTTCATAATGTTAAAGTATTCTTAACGTTATGACCCAAAATTTTACTGCTAGGTATCCACCCCCCAAAAATGTAAACATATATTTTCAAGTAAAGAATTGTATAAGAATATTCATAGCAACATTATTTATAGAAGTCAAAAATTCAGTATGATCAAAATGTCCAGAAGTAGCTGAATAAGCAAACAATTTGAAATATATGCACACAGTGGAGTACTACTCAGCAATTAAATTGATAAGTCTGTAAAGTACTTTAAATGCAGCAACATGAATGAATGTCAAAAGTGTCCTAAGCAAAATGACAAGCACTAAAGTACACGTAACTGACTGAAATCACTCTATGAAGTTCAGGAAAGAAAGGCCAAGTCAATGTATTATGATTATTATTACGTAAAATATAACAATAGATTACTCTGAGACCCAGAGATTGCCTCAAAGAGAGCTTCAACAAAATTTCTGGAGAGATTAAATTTTGTAAATTTTGGCTAGGATTGTGGCCACACAAGGTAGATAATTGTTAAAACTCACCAAACACTTAATGCTCTCTGGACTTCATTAAGTGTTCTTAATTGAGATGGTTGTTTCTTCAATTACAAAAAAAGAAAAAAATACTTTGGAAGATACATAGAGCTGAACCGCAAAGGGAAGATACTGATAGAAAACTACTGCAGAGAACAATCCCCTATGACAAGAAAAAAGTAAGAGTCTGAATGAAGACAGTGGTAGTCTTCTATCACGGTCTTCTGCCTCGTATAAAATAGCAAAGTTCATAGATATTTCAGAGAAAGAGGTAACCATGTTCATAATAGGGTGATGTCAAAGACGGCAAGTAAAAACAAAAGAGAGAAAGCTAAAAATGGACATATTGTGTTTTATATCATTGCTGAAGTTTTAAAAAGACACTGAAGAGCATATCAAGAATAACTGTCATAATATTGAGGGGAAAGAGCAAAGCTGTGGATCTAACACCAGATTGCAATATTTGATTTTAAATCAACACTAATATTTAGAGGGTGGCATGGATGAAAGGAGAGGCAATTAGTTCAGTGGAGCAGAAGATAAAATTCAGAAATATATGGATACACATAAAGTCAATTGATCTTTGAGAGATGAATATAAGCAGATGAATGCCGGAACGATACCCACAAACAAAAATTTAATCTTAGCACAGACCTTATACCTTCCATAAAAACGAACTCACAATGGATCTTAAACATAAATCTAAAATGCAAAACTGTAAAACTTCTAGGAGATAGCGTAAGAGAAATCACATATAACCTTGGGTTTGGCATGACTTTCTTATATTATCAAAAGCATGAATCATGAAAAAAAATCAGTAACTTGAACTTCATTAATACAAAAAATTTCTATGCTTCCAAACACACTATTCAAGCCAGTGGAAACACAAGTCAGAGGTGGGGAGGAAATGTTGCAAACAGCATGTTTAATAAAGGTTTGTTATCAATAATATAGAAAAAACTTTAAATTGTACCCCCTCACACAGTTTTTAAACAGACAAAAGATTTGACCAGACTCTTCACCAACAAAGATGTACTGATAGCACACAAGAGTATGAAGAGGTGCTCAAGGCCATGTCATTAAGGGATTGGTAATTAAAACAAGAGTGAGTTAGCTCTGCCTACCTATAAGAATGAATAAATACAAAACACTGACGACTCCCATGCTGGCGAGGGTGCACACTGACAGCAGTTGTCTTGCAATGCCCCGTGGGAATGCATTACGAGACATGCACTTTGGAATGAAATTCAGCATCTCCCTACAAAATCAAATGTTCTCTTACTATAGCAGCCAGCAATAACACATCTTGCTATTTGCCTAAATGAATTCAAAATTAATTTCCATACAAAAATGGGCACATGTATGCTTAAACCAGCATTACTCATAATTGTTACGTCTGAAAAGAGCTAAGAGGTCCTTAGTATTAGGTAAATGGTAAATGGGAAAATAAACTGATATATTTAGAGAATGAAATAATACTCTGGAACAGAGGAAATAAGTTATTGAATCACAAAGAAATATAAAGAACCTTGAGTTCATGCTACTAAATGATAAAAACCAAGAAGAAATGTCATTCTGAAATTCATAGTTTTTATATTTAAAGGTATATTGGATTTAATGAAGATGTTTGTCTAAGTATTCATTTTTTAGAATAATCAGGTTGGCTAGAAAATTTTGATGAACATTTATATCATTTGAATGATAAATCATACTTGTTTTTGTAGTAGATTTATGGTATGTTCAAAACTTTTTTACAAATTAGTAGGAAAAATCATGTCACAAAGGGATGATTTAATGGATGAGTGAGTCCTAGTCTCTTAGAAATACCTGAAATAGCAGGAATTAAAAATATTTTTTGACTTTCGGTTGTTATTAAGTAGTTCTTAGTTGTAGATTTATGTTGCCCCACATTTTTGCTAGAATTTTAAAGTAGTACTTTCCTTTATTTTCATAGATATTTTATTCAAATTTTTAATTCTAAATTTTAAGTGTTCAAATAGGCGAGTTATTAAAAAATGTGTGTTCTCAAGTACACATTTTTCCCTTTTAACTTATTCACTTCAAGTATTTTGCCACAGCAGTGTAAAGCTAACACATACTAACTCTCTTAATCTTTAAAATAAATATTTTTATCTGGTAGTAAAGGTTCTATGAGTGAGTACTTCTTTCAGATGTTCTTGTCAGTTCTTGGTTTTTTAATATCATATAATTACAAAGTCAGTTTATCTAGATAAAAGATTCTCCTAGTTTTATTATAGCATTTACTATTCATATGCTATTACAAATGGCATCTAAAAAATTAATTACTAATTTATGGTGACTGACAGTTTTAATATAATTGATTTTGTACATTGAATTGTATTTAGCAATCATGTAAACTAAAAACAAAGAAACTAAATGTACAAATATTAGAAAAAAGAAATAAACTAATGTCAGATGGAATAATTCTAGAAATTTTGAATAATGTACATAAAAATACATAAAATATTCATATCTTTATTTGTGACTTTGTGACTTTATTTGTGACTTTATAGTCACAAATATGATATGTCAAAATATTGCAAGAAATATGGCAAATATTACTAATTTGCACTGGTCCTTTGTCTTCTGAAGTTAGACATTAAAGATAAAACTTCATAATGTGTGTAACAAATAAATACAAGATCATTATTTAAATTTTCTATTTGGACCTGTAGAATCAGCCTCAAGTTTAAGAATATGCCATGGTATTAAGATTTCTGCCAGTGCAGCACTAATCAGGTAGCTCTGGTCAGCGCAATTGAAATAAAAGCAGTAGTTGACATAAAAAATTGAAGTGCTACAGGGCAATTATTAATCATTGAAGAAAAATCTAATTTTTTCAAGTTTTCTAGAATAAGTATAAAAGAAAATAAATTTTTTATATTAGTTCAGCAATGATTTGCATAAAAATAAATGTATAACAACAGGTGATTACTTAATTACTAAATATCCATACAAAGTAATACTATGCAGCCATTTAAAATACTGTAATGCTTAGGAAATACGACAGTCCAATTCCAGAGCCTTAGAGGGAAAAACAAATCTACATACTAACAACAAGTGATATATTTCCTGCAAATTTTAGTCCCAATCTTGTACCCATGGAAAAAGAAAACAACTTCTAGCTCTGTGAACTCTGCTCATGTTTGCACTGTGATCCTTATCTGTGTTACCTATCCCCTCAGTTTGGCAAAAATAGAGACAGAAATGAAGATGGTGATTATTTTGTCTTCAAAGGCTCTTTAAAATAAAACACCAAAAGTTAATGTCACAGAATGTAAAATTTGGATGATCTTTAGGAGTTATCTGGTTTCATCTGTTACTGTATATGTAAGTAACAATGAGATACTGAACTGCCATTAACTTATTTGACGTCGAATTAAGGGCACATTTATGGTTATAATACAAAACATAAAAATAAATAGATATTAGGTACAACAAAATTTGAAATAACTTCAATGAGAAATTAACAATTTATGTTTCATTTTATTGGAATTAGGCAAGTTATAATTATGCAAGTTGAAGGTATACAAATTTATGTTATGATTAGAATACAATATGGCATAAATATTAAATCAAATACTTAACAATCTTTGTGGCAAAAACAGTTGAAATTTACTTTCCTAGCAAATTTAGATGTATAGCACTCTACTGTTTAGTACTTTATATAACATCCTCTCTTTCCCCTTGAAAATAATCAGTTTTACTCTTCTTGTTTTTTTCTTGATATTTCTAAATTCCATATATATTAAATTACACATTTTTTACATTATTTGATGTTTTTTCACTTTATTCAACCATTTCTGATATTTATTAATTACTTTTGGAAAAAATATTATTTGTATTTTTCATAATTATTTCATTTGATTTATTCGATGCTCTTTTTGAAAATGTATAACTTTTTCTAAGATAAATGCTAAATTCATTCATTATAAAACTGCAATATTCAAAGATATATATTTATGATCATGTATTGATCTTTTTAAATATCCATTAAGCAATTCTACCTTCCCCAGCTTCTGGAAGCAGCTATATTTATAGATTCTTCAGATTCATCCACAATTTTATGAATGGTAATGTCTCCTTTTCTAAAGCTAGGTGTAAATCCACTGCGTGTGTGGATAACATTCTCTTAACCATCCATTGTCAGGCACTGGCTGGTTTTTCTCTCGACTAGTGAACAATGCTGCTATTAACATGGAAGTATGGCTATCTCTTCATGACCCTGATATTAGTTATTTATGGACATCCAGAAATAATAATATTGGATCCTACAGTATTTCTATTAGTACTTTTTTAAGGAAATGCCGTATCAAGGAAATGCTGTATTTTCTATAGCTGAAGAACCAAATCCCACCAACAGTGTATAAATGTTTCAATTTTTTTCCATAACCTCACAATATATCTTCTTTCTTTATACTAACTATTCTAACAGGTATGTAATGATATTTCTCTGGTAATTAGTTATGTTGAACATCTTTTCATATATCTATTTTCCATTCATATGTCTTTTGTGGAAAACTTATTTAAATCCTTTGCCCTATCTTTATTAAAAAATCAGGTTTATCTGATAGATTTATTTTTCCTGTTGAGTCATAGAAGTACAATAAGTCATTCAAAAATTAACCCCTTACAAGACATCTTTGAAAATTATATTAGTTGCGTTTTCATTCTGGTTTTTTGTTTATTTGTTTGAAAAATTATATTAGTTGCAGTTTCATTCTTTTTTTTGTTTATTTTTTTTGTTTTCTTTGCTGTTAAAAAGTTGACAAATGATGCAGATATAGTGATGCATGCCTATAAACTCAGATATCCAGAACCCTTAGGCAGGAAGATCACAAGTTAGAAAGTTAGCAATATCCTGGTTAAAAAAAAATGAAAAACACAAATTCTGAGGATGCAGCAGCTCAGAGGGGTACAGTGCTTGCTTAGCATGCATGAGATTGTGGGCTTAATCCAAACACCTAAAAAAACATTTTGACCAGTAAAACAGAATAGAGAGCCTCCAAGTAAACCCATATGCATACTGTCAAGAATTCTTTGAGAAGTGGTTCAAGAATACAAAATAATGAAATTAGAATAAATGCTTTTGGGAAGACTGCAGATTTATTTACAAAAAATGACCATTCACAAAATTCAACTCAAAATTTGTTAAAAGATTAACTGTGGATATAAATCTTGAAACTGTGAAACCCCTAAAAGAAAACAGAAGGAAAATCTTCTTGACATTGGTCTTGGAAATGATTTCTTGAATATGATACCAAAAGCACAGGCAATAGAAGTAAAATTAGACAAGTGGGAAAATATCAAACTAAAAAGCTTCAGCACAGCAATAGATTTCTTTTTTGACACACCTTTTTATTTATCTCTAATCATTTTATAGTTTCTAAACTTTACTGATTGTGTTTAGCAATCTGATTTCACTAAGATTACAGTAAGATGGAGCCTCTCAGATTCAAAAGGCTAAGCACTTCTGGTTCACAATGCAGAGCAATTGCAAACACTGCAATAACCTCTTTAGAAAGAATAAAGACTGTAAGTCTGTGCTTTTCAGAGTCTCCTAATAGTTCTATGTCTAAAGTGGTACAAAGTACTCCTTGAAATCTGTTGTGTCAGTGGCTTCAAGGTGGTGGTGACC
Source organism: Hydrochoerus hydrochaeris (assembly GCA_004027455.1). NCBI lineage: Eukaryota > Metazoa > Chordata > Mammalia > Rodentia > Hydrochaeridae > Hydrochoerus > Hydrochoerus hydrochaeris. Next base: position 89,962 of record PVLA01001926.1, read on the forward strand.
TATTTGAAGGAAGAGGGCACAGAAAACAAGAAATGATGATAATATTTAGGTTTTAAAGGTAGCTATGGAGGATTATGGACAATTAACAAGATGTTTTCCCCTAAAGGTAAGAGTCATATTCAGACTGACTGCTCAGTTTAGTTTTTCCATTAGGAAAGATCTTCAGGACTGGCAATTCCGGATAGATCAACTAAATAATTATAACTAATGACTATAATTAATAACCATGAATGTGTTTGCCTTTTACAATTGGGGGCTTTTATTTATTCTGTTGCTCATTGTTGCATAGTCCATGTGTTGAGGGTAGATACTTTGTCTATAAATTGATTCCTAGAAGATCAGCAGACATACCTTGTATTTGACGTAGAGGAAGGCACATTGCTTAAAAAACCCAAATTTCAACTAGGGTAGCAAAAGTGTAATTCATTTTCTGAAGGGACGAATATTTTTCCAAGCTTGAAACAACACATAAATAGAAGGATCCCTAAAAGGTCATGTCACATAAACAGTGAGCTACTGCCCAGTAACCATGGCTTTTTTGTTGGGGTTGTTTGTTTTTGAGATGGGTTCTCATTCTGTGGTCCAGAATGATCTTGAAATTGTAGCAATCCTCCTTCAGGCATCCACCACCATGCCTGGCCCAATAACTATTGTTATTGTCTACCTTGTTAAAAATCTCCTTTATTGGGCTGGGTATATAGCTCAGTGGCACAGTCCCTGCCTGTCAAGTGCTAGGTCATGAGTTCAATTCCCAGTATGAAAAAAAAAATCTTGACCATTGCCAAGGACAATTTTGAAGCTAATAAAATACACTGCTACACTTTCTTTGCTGCTGGCTATGAACTGATGCATAAATTGTGCTCAGTGATAGAAGAGTACTCTAGAAATTTTAGGAAAAGTTGTTTTGGAGAGGTTGGGGGAGGGGATGGGGAAAGGAGGGATGCAGAGGGGAGGGAAGATGTAGAGGGACAAAAAGAAGGAGAGAAGGAGATGGAGGGATGGAGGGAGGGAGAGAGAGAGAATGAATATTTACTCCTTTGTCATTTTCTTGTATCTAGTATATGAAGATGATGTCTGGAATCACAAAATCATCTTGAATAGGATGTAGATCACTCCCTTGGACTTGCTGAGAGTTGAAAAAATTTTTTTTCTCATAATCTGTGAGGGTTAATCCCTTCCTTTTTCCTTCCTTCCTCCCTTTCCTTTTTCACTGTACTGGCGATTGAGCCCAGGGCTTCACGCATGCTGCGCAAGCACTCTGCCTCTGAATTGAGCTATATCACTACTCCATTCTCTTTCTTTTCTTTGGAAACAAGGTCTTACTAAATTGCTCAGGCAGGATTTGAAATTCAGATCCTCGTGTCTCAGCCTCCCAAGTAATTGTAATTACAGGCATGTGCCATCCCACCCAGGTTGCAAAGGGTAGATCTTCTTAAAAAATTATTTTTAGAGGTTACCATTTGAACATTGAACAAAATATTCTAATCTTCATTTCTTTATTATTAACACATACTAATCGCACATTTCACTGTGGCATTTCCCTGCAGACACAAAGGTTTTTCATGCCTCTCTTTTCTTCTATCCTCCTCTGCCTCCTTACTCTGCATGGATTCTAATAGTCGCTCTTCAGTTTCAGGTCACTTTTTAAGAAAAATTTCTACATATGAAGGAAAGCCTGTCTACTTGTCTTTCTATATCTGGTCTATTTTACTCAACATTATGTTTCTCACATATATCTATTTTCCTGAAAATGACAGGACTTATTCTTCTTTATTGCTCTATTGTGTAAATATGCCAGAATTTCTTAATCCATTGATTTGTTGATAGATACCCAAGCTAATTACAGATCTTGATGATTGTGAGTAATGTTATGACAAACATGAGTATGTTGCTATTTCTTTTGTATATTTGGCTTTATTTCTTCCAGTTACAAAACCAACGTTGTTATAGCTGGATTATTGACTGGCGTAAAATTTTTCACAGTGAATAATCCAATTGTGGTGAATCATTCAGACTGCTTCAAAGTTCAAGAGAATCAAAGAACACCTGAGGATGTGATCCTGCGTGTCTAACGCAGGCACACAGTCAGACACAGTTATGCAGCCACCACGTAGCACAGGTAGCATGTGTGAGCTGGTTTCAGCACTGTGGAAGAATGTTAAGTATGAGATAACAACCTGTATAACAATTATAGTATAAAGACACAGGCAGCTCTTACATCCTTGTGCTCTGTTCTGCTCCACGCTGCCTGCTGGTGTTGCTCATGGCTTGCACACCCACGTGTATTTTTAACCTCACCCTCACAAGTTTCCTTTGGGCCCTGCCCAGCAGACTGACACTGATTTACATTTCCATCAACTATGCAGAAGTGTTTCTTTTCCTCTGTAAATTTGCCAGTATTTATGTATTTTTATAAGGGACAATTTAAGAGTGTTAAGATGGAATCTCAATACCCTGGTGGCTAAGGATAGTGAGAAAATTATTTTGTATATTTATTTATCATTTGGACTTCCTCCTTTATGACGTGTCTACTTAGATTATTTCTTCACTTATTGATAGGATTATTTTGTCAAGTTTTTTGAATTCTTGATACATTTTAGTTATTTTAAACTTTGTCTGATGAATGCTTAGCAAAGATTTTTTTTACCACTCTTTGGGTTGTTCCTTCACTCAGCTGTTTGTTGCGCTGAAGCTTTTGAATTTGAAACTAGCAGGTTGACCTGCTTCCCGGTTCAGGTGGGTGATCCTGTAAGGGCCCTGTGTCTGCCCTAACTGCACTCTGAGCAATTGGGGCCATCCTCAGGCCTGGATGGTAGTAGGGCAGGGACACAGAATGGAGAATGGTTCCTTCAGTCACTAGAGTATGGAAAAAATCACTAGCACACACACAATGGTAGGCTCTGTGGATGAATATGTGGACTGGAACAGGCATTATTTAATGACTTTTTTTGTGTGTTTGTGTGTGGTACCAGGGATCAAACTCACAACCTTGTGCTTGCCAGGTAGGTGCTTACACCACTAAGCTAAATCTCTAGCCCCTGTTTAAAGAAATTTAAATGCCTAGCTATCTGTTTTGGGAGTTTATATTTGTACCTTGCCCCATATAATATACCCCATATAATATCCACAAATAGAAGCAAGACTAATTTTGAAAACAATAGCATAGAAATATAATTATCATTACACATTCATAGCAATGATATGCATCTATGTATGAATATTTCAAAATAATTGAATACTGTTAATATATTACTATACATTGTGATCTGAAAATTATAGCTATGAAAGATATACTCATTCCTGTTTTAGAAGCTCATAATTCTGAAATTCTACTGAATTACTACTCAGGCCTTCCAATCTGAATTGACAAATTGTTTAATTTATTCTCACCTTCAACATTTGAGCATGTAAAATGCTCTATATTTTATTATCTTATGAAGGACTTTTATGTAACATATACATTGCTCTAGAGCACTTTATTCCCTTATGAAGGACTTTTATGTAACATATGTACATTGCTCTTTCTTTAGAAATAACTGCGTACACATGTGTCTTTTAAGTACACTATCTATTGCTTTTCTATTCATTTTATCCCTTAAAGCAAATCTATATTTCCTATCTTTTATTCTTTCACACTACTTTTCCCATTTTGAAAAGTTTGGGGAGGGGTAACACTATACAGTACATCATGAATTACCCTTCTTTAAGCCAAACATGTAAACTCAAAGAGTTGCTTTGAGTTACCTGCCACCTAAATTAGTGTGTCAAAGAAGTCTGATAATACCATTAGGACAAGAAGCTAGAAAGTGACTTGTGATATTAAAAAGGTATAACAAAGCCTACTTCAGGGAAGCCACAGTGAGCCATATTTGCCTGAGGATCACACATAGTAGAACATTTCAACATTCTCATTTTATAATTGTAGGGCTATGAAATTTTAATTGATTATTAAATTTCCCAATGTGGATTCCTTTGCTCCACATTAGGGGGTAATTTACAAATTATTTTGAAGGGCATAAATTCCTTTTATGGCAAAGGAATTTCCATTAGATATTTCAAGAAGTCTCATTTCACCACTGAAATAACTAATAAAAATATATGACCATGTGCATAGGGCAGAAAGGCAAGCTTAGCCCAGTGAAACACTGCTTGTTTGTCTCAGATGAACTGTACTCCCTACTTTGTTCCAGCATTCTGAGCTATGTACGTTTAAGTGAACTTTTTAAGCTAAACTGAAATCACTTTCCATGTAGACAGTTTTATAATTAATATTGAAGCATCATAAATTATTTTGTCTCATAAATTAAAAAAAGGTTTGAAACTACAAATAGAGATTAAACAACTCCAAATGCTACATTTTTTAAATTATTCACTTATTTGGGGGTTCAAGGGATTAAAGACAATGGTTTGACACTGAGTTGCATTTCCACCCTTTTGAACAAGTTTTTGCTTTGAGACAGGGTCTTGCTGAGTGATTAAGTCGCCCAAACTGGGCTGGAACTTATCTTCTTGCCTCAGCTTCCAGAGAACTGGAATTCCAAATGTGTTTCACTAAATGCTTGCTTTTCTTAAGAATAGCTCTATATTGGGAAAAGACTTCAGAAAAATGACAAATTGAGTACATGTCTTAATTTTTACCCTATCTTAATCTTACCTGAAAGGAAAATGAAAATATTTTTAATTTATTCATAAGCCAGCAAGGAAAAACAGAGGACCGTGACATATGTTATAAAAGGCTGATAGTGAAAAATAGAGGCTCAGATAAAGGTCAAATGAAATCAAGAGGATTGACTGGAAAGTCACACAAGAAATTACCAACCTTTCCAGTCTTTTTCCTACTCCAGTAGTTCTTTCCTTAACTCTGCAAGGCATAGTAATTTTTTTTTCTTGTAGAAAATTAAGTACATGGTCTTTAAATGAGAGATCATTAGGCGTAGATGATTAGGTGGTTACATCACACACCAGGAGGGTAGACTAATTTATGCATAATGAACAATATCATAGTTCACTTGATTTTAACTTGCTTCTCTCCAAAGCAAGGTTTCACTTTCCATGCTCTGAGGAGACATATTAGTTAGTTTTCTTGTGGCAAAAAACAAACAAACAAAAAATACTGATATCCACAATTTGACATAGGAGAGTTTTATTTGGCTCATGATTTCAGAGAATTCAGTCTATGTTCTGCTGGCTCCCACACAGAAGCATCATGGTAGAGGATGGCAGGGGGCAAAGCTTCTTATTTCATGGAGTTCAAGAAGTAGAACACTAGAACTTCACCAGAGGTGGTGGAATCAAGGACCAGATTTAGACCTCAAGGAGCATACTTTCACGTTCTAACCCTACACAAGTGTGTGTGTGTGTGTGTTTGTGTGTGTGTGTGTGGTTTAGTAATTTATGAGCAGCTCTCAAGTGAATCAAGTTGACAATTAAACTTAACCATCACAGGAGAATTTTTCCCTCATGATCTAACCATTTCTAGGGAATGCTTCAAATATAATAATGCAGCATATTTCTAAATCAAATCAGAACAACGTGGAAGGAGGCTCAGAAGCAGAAACCCAATACACTGGCTCAAACTATTCAGGCAGTGTATGGATAAAAACTATAATCTGACATAAGAAAAGTATCTTATAAAAGACAGTGAATAAATAAAAACATGGAGAAAACAAGCCTGTGCAGATTACATGTACACGCAGGAAAAATGCCAACATAATATTCTAATGTGAAATTTGAGAATTACCTTGCCAGAGAGATGGAGGACAGTTTTTCTGAGAGTAAAGAAAAATGCAGAGATTAGTAAAAATGGACCAAATAATTTTTTTAATTGAAGAGGCTAAAACACAAAGTAGTTCTAGAAAAAGAAAACCAACAAGAGAAAAATCACTCATAAAATATTGTTTATACAGATGGTTTACTTTCCTTTCCACACTTAACGGGGAATTTACCAGATTCTTCTTTCCACCAAACAAGTGAAAATATTGTATATTTTTTGTGTTATAATATAAAATGCATTTCTTGTTTGAAAATACATTATTTACTCTCTCTAGTTATAAAAAGGATAGGAGACTCAAGTAGGTGTTGATTTTCATACTCAAGTAGACACAGCTTGTGAGAACAAAGCTCTCCTTACAACAGGTTTATTTGCATGAAAATAGCTTGTTTGATATAATGGAATATCTTGAATATGAAATCAATATCCCTGGATTGATATTTCAGCCCCTATCATTTAATTGGTTTATAAATATTGTTGAACTTTACAGTCTTCTGTCATGTATTATTTTTGTTTCTTTCATCAAAGTTATTTTTAACACATTTATTCCTTTATTATTAATTTGAACCTTTCCTAGGAATCAGAGATAAATACATATTTATCCACCATATTTTATCCAGATGTTACCTGTGCTTTTTCTTCTGCCATGGTTAAGAGGATCATAGAACCTGAGGGATTCTGTTGCTAATGAACTTTATAGTTCAGGGTAATATTATTTTCTGATCTTCAACTTCCTCATCTATGAAATGGGAATAGAACTATTTCCTTTGACTTCTGTAATCTGTATTTCAAAAATCTAAGCATTCTGCAGACTTTATGATAAATTTATTTCCACCTCCACTTTCAAATTTTTAAGAGAAATACATACCTCACACTTTGAGCAATTAACAATAAGTTCCTTCAGAGATCATGAGGAATTTTTTTCTTTCTTTTCAGAAAATATACTATATTAAAGGCTTTTCTTATTGACTGACAATAACTGGAATTAACTAATTATTGCAAATAATATTGATTGATCTATTATTTTGCCATTTGAAGAGTAAATTCTGAACCAAATATCCAAGGGAATTTAATTGATGAACAAGAATTGAAAGGACTAATTGAGTTTGTATGCATTTATGTACATGTGTGTGTATGGTTTGTTAATGTCATTTAAAATATCCTAAGAGGGCTGGGCATTTAGCTTAGCAGCATGCCTGACAAGTGCGAGGTCATGAGTTCAATTCCTGTTACCAAATTAAATAAATAAATGAATAATTTCCTAATGAAGAGAGGAGTTTATGAATGAATTATTTCTTTGGGATCAAATAGTCTCAATGGATACCTAGGTATATTCAAAGTTAATTAGATTCAGAAATTCACCTCAGGTAAACAACTAGAGAAAAGATAGAGATGAACACAAAGAAAACTGTATGTGGTCTAAACTATGAAGTGAACTTCTCAAATGTTAACTCAATCCGGCACAACTCTAGTCAGATTGTCACTCATGATGCCTTAGTGCCCAACATACACAGATTGTTAGACAAGCTTCAGCTATTATCAAGAGTGGATATTATCTAACTGGGTATAGTGGGAATAACACAGTTAAATAAATATTTAGAGTACTAGTTTATGTACACAAGAACACAGAAATGCACAGAGAACTGCACAGGGTCAGATGGTACTCAGTCAAAATCAAGGGAATTAACGGAGGCTTCTGAGAGGAAGTAGGGTTCAAGTTGACAAATATATCTCCTTCTTTTTCTATGATTTAAAAATACCTTAATCTTTACTGTGGAATTAGAAACAGAATTATGTTATGTTATGCAAGGAGGCAGCTCATGAACTAAAATGAACTGAGATCCTCCTTAAGTCCCACTAACAAAGCATAAATAAAGGTCATGCCAGGTTCCATGTGTCACACATTTCTCCATCTGCTTTCAAAGGGAACTTTTATTCCCACCCTTCCCAAATTCCTCGAGGTCTTCTCTTTCTTAACCTATTTAGTTGAAAACAGTAATATATTTCTTTGTTCAGTGGAAAAGACCTAGCTTACCTTTGAGAATGGGTACACTGTGTGACAGTTGTTGATGGTCCCCTTCAATTATGGAGAGGATATTGTCTACAGTCATAGCAAATCAGGTGAACACATAGAGGGAAACTGAGAGAACTGCCACTACCAGGGTGATTTAAAGCCTTAGTTCACTTCTTGAAGGCCAATTGCATCCCTGGTTCTTTGTGACATATTTATCCCCTGATTAAACTGGGTCCACTGCTTTAGATTAGGTTCAGATTTCCATCAACACAAACACACACACACACACACACACACACCCTTCATAAAATAACAATGACCTGATAAGCTAAACACTGTACTATTTACCCATTGTTGTATGACAAATTATCCCCAAACTTAGCAGTTTTAAAAGCAACTAGAGATTAATGGCATAGTTATCTATCTTGTATTGTATGATCATTTTTTATGCCTAGATCTTGTAACCTAAACAAGTACTTCTAAGATAACAATATGCAATATATTAACTAGTGCTCACTTCCTATTTTTTGAAATCCTGTGTATTTTCATCCTTCTTTCTGTTTTGCTTTTTAAAGTTAAAAATTTAAAAAGCAACTAGGTATTTATTATTAGTTTCAGTTTATTTGGTTCAGAAATTCAGGAGTAGTAAATCTGTCAGTTTGGGCTGAGAGACCTTAAGAAAGCTGTACTCAAATGTGGGGAGTGATTGAAGCTGGAGACCAAGGCCAGCCCTGAGAACAAAGAGCTCCAGCGGCAAACCACGTGAACAAGCTGCTCCAGCTTGGAGAAGTAAGGTGCACTGAGGCTGCCATGCAAATAGGTTGCTAGGCAGAGGGGCATCATGTGACATCAATCTGGTGAGTTGTATAAATATAGAGCAGTTCTTGATCAGTTCTTTTCTTCCATCAAGAAAGGAAGCTCCACCTGACCTCAGCTTTCTGCATTCTGACTTTTTATTTCTCTATCCTCTGACCATTCTTCACCCAGAGAATTTCTGAAAGCAGCACTGGACATGGCACTCAAAATCTTGGCCACACCTGAGTTCCCCAAAGGTTAGCAGGACCTGAAGCATCTGCTTTCCAAGAGGCTCATAGGTACCTGGCTGGTTGGAATTGGCTATTTGTGAAGGAACTTTAGTTTTGGCTATGCAGATTGTCTGAATGTTCTCACAGCATGATGGCTCGGTTTTCTGGAGCAAGTAATCTGAAAGAGAGAAACAGAGCCAAGTGGAAACTTCTTTTCAGCACCAAATCTCAGACGTCAACCATCATTACTTATGCCATAATCTATTTGTAAGACATGTGTTGCTAAATCCAAAAATTTGCATATGTATTTTAAAAGCATCAATTATAAATTTATTTCTTTGTAACCTACATGATACCCAAAGTTTCCTACACTGTTGTTCTGCCACCGCCAACATTTGACTTGCTTTATGGGAATGACAAGATGGAGTTCTAGCCATCCAGGCTTTCATCCCACATACAAGAATAAGAATACTTGACAGGAATGTGTGCTTTTATCTTTACAAGGGATTTTAAGGAACTCTCAGTGAATGCTTCTATATAAACAGCCTTTGGTATAACCTGGTTGTTTCTTTAGCTCCAGAGGCATCAGAGAAACATCATCTTTTATTACTTGTGATAAGATGCCCAGCAAACCTTGAGATCATGTCCAAGAGGGGCGAAGACAGTGAATGTTTGAGCAGCCATCAGCAATGGGGCCAATCAATTTATTCTTTAAAAATCGTCAAATCATTTCTGGTTCTGAGAGATAGAATAGCTCCATTCTTCCAAGGTCTAGTTTCTGTAATTGCAAACACCCTGAACATCATAGAAGGATGACTCAAAAGGAGGCAGGAAAGAGTGGATTACCAAATGAACGGAACTTGAGAAATAACATAAAAGTAAGTTCCTTGACCTCCTTGTTGTTTCTCATAAATTCAAGACAAGGCACTAAAAACAGGAAATGTCAATGGGAACATAAAACATTCTCAAACACACACATGCGTGCACACACACACACAGAGAGAGAGAGATTTCTAGTGAAAGACTATGAATGCGTGGCTTGACAACAGAACATGCTTTCCCCAGTAACCACTCTACTCCAGGCAAATATCAGTTGATAAACTGCAACTCATTGCTTACACTTTCAATGTGATGCTGAGTACTCACCCTAACCAGCACCAAGAACTAACATAAGACAGCTAATTAGCACTCTACTTTCTGGCCATCCTTTGTGTGAACAAAGTTCATCAGAGAGCTGACTCTCCAAATTTGCCATGCATCAACTGACACATTGGGAGGAAAAGAGAGTTAACATTAATATTCTGGGTATCCAGTGGCTCCAGGGCAGCTGATTTTCCAACCTCATTCTTAAGTAATTTAAGTGTTTGACTGAGACTTTCATGGTGACTTGATGCTGTAAAGTCCATCAGTGAGGTCAGGTTTACACTGTACCCCTCAACTCAGAGGAAAGTTGTTAGTACAGCTGAATTTCTAGTATGGTCATCTTCTAAAATACAACATATACATGAAGTAGTATTGCATCTTTGCTAGGCATAGCACTGGCAGAACCCAAATTGAAAGCTGAATACCCACCTACAACTGTATATAATTCAATGTAGGTACCTAGAGAAAATTAAATGAGAGTACAAATAATAATAATATAACATAATGTCTAAAATAAACAATATACATCAGTATCAAGATGACACCAAAATGAATCATTTGAACTTGCCAAAAGGATCATTGAAGCACAATGTTTCAGTAAGTTTTTACAAATGTAGTTGAAACAAAGAGAAAACTAGAAAATCTTAACAAAATATAGAAGTTACAGTAAGCCAAATGGAATTAAGAGTTTACAGAATTTTAAAATATAGTAATAAATTCAGAGATCAATAGATGAAAGATGATAAAATTAATGCACTCGATAATCAGTACATACATCACGTGAAATTATCTAATTTGAACATCAGAAGGAAAACAGACTACTACAGAAAAGTACAGAACTTCAATGTCCTGAAAAATAATAACAAAAGCCTTATATTAATACAATTGAAGCCAAAAGACAGGACTGGGAAGAGAAACTGAAAATGTGTCTAAGGGAAAAAAAATAAAGAAAGAGAGAAAGAAAGCCAAAATCTGAAAAAAAGTAAGAAAAGAATGTAAAGAAAAAGCATGAACTACAAATTCAAGAGACAAAGTTCTAAACAAAGAGGAAGTGCCCAAAGAAATCTACCACACATACATCATATATACCCTACACCTCTAAAAATCGAAAACAGAAAAACCTTGAAACTGACCTCCTTACTTAGAGAACAGTTCACAAGACCGCAGATTTCTCATCTGAAACCAAATAGGACAGATGGAAAGGCACACCAGTTTTCAACTACTAAAAAGAATGATTAATCAAATTTAAATCTGGTAAACTATGATGAAAGTAAGGATCACTAGCAAACCTAACTCTAAAGAAAGTTTCCTGGAGAAAGAAAGTGGTAACAAAAGAATGTGTGAAAATTCAGAAGGAAAAACATTAGAATGAAAAAAAGGGTAAATAAAAGTCTATATTTGTCATGACTTTTTGCTATATTGATGTTTGAAATAAAAAGGCCAATATAATTAAATACCATGTCCCATGAATGTAGAGGAAACATATAAGAAAATTATATTTAAAAAGTGAAACTAAATGAAAGACTGTCGTACTTTGTTCAGAAATGTAAAACTTCAACTTTATTAGCCTATTATAAGTTAAGTATGTCTACAGAAATCAAGATAGACTGTGTCTTTAGTCACAAAATAAATACCAACCAACTTAAAATAACCGAATTCATACAGAGTATTTCTTTATTCACAAAGAACAGAATTTGCAATTAAATGCAGAAACGACAAGAAAAGCTCCAGATCTTTAGAAATTAAATAATATATTCCAAATAACCTAGAAATCCAAGAAATTTGAAAGAAAAAAATATATGGATCAGAATAAAGATGAATTTAACAAAATATTTGATGAAGCTAAAGTAGCACAGAGGGGGAAATTTATAGCATTTATTGCTTATGCAGGCAAAATGGAAGTTATCAAAATAATAAATTACTTTCTTTTCTTAAAAAATTAGAAAAAAGATTAAAATAACGTCAACAAGCACAAGGAGAAAATAATGAAAATAAATGTCAATAAGTTTGTAAACAAGAAAATAATACAAAAATCAATGAAACAAAACTGAATCATTTAAAAATTAATGAAACCTCTAGCAAGAAAGACTGACAAATATGGAAAGACACAAATTATGAAAACTAGTAATAAAGTAGGCTATTACTGCTACCTCCAAAAAGAAAATAAAGGAATACTAAAAATAACTTTATTCTTACAAATTTAAAATTCTAAAGGAAATGAATCAATTCTTTGAACCACTCACTAGCAAATTCTGTCAAAATAAAGTAAATGACCAGAATAGCACTATACTAAGTAAAGAAAATAAATCTGTTACTAATAAGCGCTTGAGAAAAGCAGTCAAGAAAAAAGTCTTAATTCAGAGTACAGCCTGGCCTAAGTTGAGCTGTTGCTGATTGCAACCCAGGCTCATTAGCACAGCACATCTTTCACATTAGTGTTGTTTTTTTTAAGGGAGAGAGAGAGACAGAGACAGAGAGAGATTGCCCTGCTACAACAACAAACTTGTGTTATTGATCTATGATTTTTTCCCCATATATTCTAAAACTTCAGAAAAAAGTTTGCTTAATTCACATGGGCAGATCTCACTATTAGTGAGCATGGAATTTTTTTATGTAGCTAAGGAGAGTATAATAGAAAGAAATACATTTTAAAATATGCTTTCAGAGCAATTGTCTTTACTTCAACTTTTTCACTAAATAACTTTGCCTGGTGTGTTGTGTGTGAGAGATAAGAACTAAGAATGTTAAAATGTGATCACCAAAGATCATTTTACCCATGTTGCTCTGTAAGACATACTGTTCCTACCAGAGTCCCCCAAACTTATTACTCTTACCCTTCACATTTCATAGGGCATAACTGTTTCTATTTCAATTTTTATCATTACATTTTTGCAGTATATAATGGTCACATTCCTCTTGGGCAGTTGGTATATGGACAAAATGTATCCCAATTTGTTTTCCATTCCCCTTCCCTCCATCTCTTGGTCACCTTTTCTTTTGGGGAAAAAAAAAAAACTAGCTCTATATCCTATTTTTTATCTCTTATTTTATTCTTTATATATTGGGTTTCTCATGGAAAAGATAACAAGCAATATTTAAACTTATGTGTCTGGTCTATTTCACTAAAAATTATGGTATCTAAATGCACCTTTTATGTTTCTTTGCTTTCACTGGATAGCTATCCAGTACAAATTGATTATATTTTCCATCTTTCACCATATCATTGGTCAAACAATCTGCTAATCCATCTTTTGGAAATCAAAGATGTGATTAGGACTTCTCCCAGTCATTGCTGTAGTGTCAAGCTATCCTTGTTCACTCATCTTCTTTTTCACAAGGGATTTGTTCAGGTTTTGATAGAAACTACCTCAAAAACCACTGTGATTCTAGTGACTGCTGGACCTTCTAAGATAGACCTATCCCTTCCTAGTGAGTTGTAAGAAAAGAACTTTTTTCTGAGATGTCAGATTTTTAAGTGCTGTATTTGTACAAACATGTAAATTTTCCAGGATCGAATTTTATATTGGAAAGCCTATGGATTAAGTGAGTTCACTTTTGAGAAACCTAGTAGCTTTGTTTGAGCTGTTTGAGGTCAAGAGTGTCACTACACTCATGTGTAAGTGTCAATTAATTTACTTTTCAGTATCACCCTATTGGTTCAGGAAGAAGCCACATTTCTTATTTACACTCACTACACTCTAATTAAATTGATTTATGTGTTTTCTTCTCTTTGACTCAATAAAAGTTTGAGCTTTTGGTGTAATGAGACATTGGTATCAATTATTCATATTTTTTATACCTGGTTTCACAATTAAAGCATAACATTAACAAACAAGTATTTTTAAAATAAACACCAAGAAAATGACCTTCTAAATTTAAGAGTAAGAACTTTCACAATTGTTAATTCTTTTATATTTCTGCTTAATTTTAAGTACTTCCCCCATTTCTCTTATCCTACAGATACCTTATATGTAGAAATAATAGTCATAACCTCTGTCTCTCTCAGTACAAAGGCCTCCATGAAGAAAGCTCTATGTTTATCCAAGAGGACAAACTTCAATGTCAAGAATTTGCACTAGAATGGGGGAAGAAATTTTTATTATTTAAAAATAGTTAACTAATAATGATTTATAGAGAATGTTACATAAGATCTATTTCCACTAGTCTGATAATGTGAGAAAACAAAGTAAATTTGCAAACATAAACAGTTCTTTGTAGAACTAGATTTGGAACTAACACAGGCATTTTATGGCCCTTAAAGTCCTTCACAACCAAATAATATTTTGACTCAAAGAATAAACTGAGTTTTTCACATGACAATTTTTAAAATGAATAAACTTAATGAAAGAATGTACAATTCTGTGCAATTCCTAAAATTAAATTATTTTAAAGATTTTTTCTATTTATTGCTTATTCTTTTTTGATCTTATACCCCTAATAATCTTACACTTACAGTAAATGTTTATTAAAAAATTTGATGATTTCTTTGAAAAGCCAAGAAATATATCTCAGTTTTAAATACAAATTTTAATTGCCTCATTGGCCACTTCTCAGTGTTGTCTGCTTATTAATCAATTAATTTAATCAGACTCACTTTGGTTTAAGTGTTGGAAATGCATCTGTATGAGTTACAGTAATTGAATTGACTGATGTGTTTCTCATATTTATTACAACTTTTAAAATCTGTTTATGTACTGAATGTTTTCAAGGAAGTTAAATCACAAGAGATGCTGTTTGTCAAATTAAATATCAAGTATATTGTCAATTTGCTTAAACAGAGCCATCTCTAAAAATAACAACAACAAAAGCCTGTTTGCATCTCATTCTAGCCATACCATGCCAAGTCCTTTATTTTTTTCTTTTTTGAGTCCACATTCTACAAAATTAAGAACAAATGATTTGTAAGATTTATATGTTTTCAGTACATACATTTCCAAAATGAGGATTTCAAAGATTCTTCACATGTTTTATGATGGTATCAGCAAGTCTTTCGTTTGGTACTGAATTTCTAATACTCAACATTTTCTTTATTCCCCTCTTTGATCATGTTTAAGTTCATAGGTGCACTCTAATAGTTGAGTTTTATAAATCAGATATGTTTTTCTATTCTGACAATGAAATGTCTTAGAAATGGACAAGTTGTGTTTTTATGATAATTTGTCTATCATTAAATTATCTATCTTGGTATTATTAGACATTCAGGAAGCCCTTGAATGCCCATCTCTCCTTATCTTTGATGAAATAGTTATAAGAAAATACAACATCTGCTTGATGAGCAAACCCTTTTGCCTAAGGACAGAGAGAGAGGCTTGGCCAATTCCCTTCCAAGCCAGTTAGTCTGGATTGAGTTCCAGGATCCTGGCTTGATGTCACTGAGACTGAAAGCCTTAGTGAGAATAGTAATCATTTAACTAATGGGCTCAGCATGACAAGAGAAGTCCACTATAGTTTATCAACTATCCTGGATTAACAATGCCCCTTTCATCATTTTTGCTAAAGTGATTAAATCTTTTAACAAGCAAAAGATAATTATATATGCTACAGATAGATAAGAAATGATAGGGAAGCAGGAGAACTGAAGGACATAAATATGAAACAAAGAAAATAGATATAAAAGCAGGATAGTGCAATAATTCTAAAGAATTGTATAGAAAATTATTCCTCTGTATTTACAATCTATAAGATCTTGAGTGGGCAGTAAAGATGTATGTAAAGCATCTGGCACATGGAGGTTGTACCACAAATTGGACTTTTCCTATTTACCCTTGCGATGGCTGGAGGTAACAACCAATTAGCACACACTGAAAAAGAAACTAATGAAAATGTACTGTGTGTGTATTTATAGAAAAGAAATTCTATTGATTCAACTCCAAGGATGATTAGAAATAGACTCCTGTCATTATATATTTTGTATTTATCTTTATGGATCTATGGCAAATCTGAAAATGAGGGTAAGAAAATCCAAAGAAGGGATGAATTTATTAAGTGACAGGGAAAAAAATCTGGGAATTTGAAAACTTTTTTCTGCCTGTGAGTTCTGATTTTGTGAAATAGAAACACGAAGGCAAAGCCTAGACCTAAGCCATCACTTAGTTTCGTAGCAGCAGAGAGCTGCTCTACCCACGCTACATGGCACACTCCACTTTGTGCATGTATTTATTTATTTACTCTTGAATTTCCTGTACTGACTCTCAATAAGACTGAGAAGCAATGGGTAAAGCATTCTTCTTACTAGACACCCACCTTGACTTGTAAGTTTTTCCATCAACCCTCTTACATCTTACCTCACATCCAGTACTCTCTCTGGTTTTCCCTGCTGTGTTTTGTTCATAGCAGACTTTCAATTAATCCCTACTGAGGTGTTAAGAGAGAACCAAAGTGTTAACTGATATGTGAATCCTCCCAAGACTATGTAAGTATTGAAAGCAGGCATTTGAAGACCCAAATGTTCAGTTATAAAGAGAAAGACACAGAAAAGACTTTTCAGTCATGAATAGCAACACAATGGGTGAACTATTACTCTTTAAAACAACTTGCCTAGGGAATTAGCAGAGAGAATGGCAATGACTTTGGAGGAAGAGGTTTAAGGAACTCTGAGAATTATGGTAGATTTCAGAACAGTACCAATGTAAAGACGATCACTTCCAACTTTACAATTGTAAACTTGCAGTTCCCTTATAGATTCTACTCTACCATCAGATATGAAGTTACTCTATCAGAACCTTTTTTTTCAAAATGTATACAGTTATTGCTTGTTCACAAATATTTATATTTTGAAGAAGTCTGGCGCTACATTTTGGATACTTGTCAGTGAAAGCTACATGCAAAAAGATTCTTTGAACAAGTTAGGATAAGCAAGTTTGAACAAGTCCTATATATATATATATATATATATATGTAAGTGGGTGCATAAAATAAATATATGTTCCATCAGCCTTAGGGGACAATGACTATGCTAAAAAGTTTAAAGGTAACACAGCATTATTCTTCATCAAATATTTTGTGAAGAAAACAGCATATGTCATTTTTAGAGGTAGGCTAGAAAGCTTGAAAAAAAAAAGACATTTTTACTTTAAAAATTTCTGACATCTGCCATGCATCAGAATTTCACCAAAGTCATAACTTCTGTGTTTTCATTGTTAGATTTAAATTTTAAAAGAATGAGGTTTTAAAACAGGATGAAACATTCTTATTGTATCAAAAGCATTTCTTCAGATTCTGAGGTAGACAGATGAGGGTGGAGGCATAAGAGGAGGAATCCAGGAGGGAGACCACAGGACGACGGGGAGATGCTACAGGTGAACCGCGCACTGAACAAGAATTTAAACAGTCTGAAAGGCGCGGAAAGGCTGCCACAACTAAGCTAACATGAATTCCTTCTTTTTAGAAAATTAATACACATTAGTGTCCTCTAAGTTATCTGATAAATGTTTATGACAGTTAGGGCTTCTGTGAATTGTAGTGGCAGATTCTGTGCTCCTTCCCTGTGATTCGGCACAGCAGAAATGAGGGGAATTACGGAAAACATCTTTTAATCAGTTAAAAATAGTAGGGTTTCATTTTAACATCTTTTGATGAGTTTAAAATAGTAGCTTTCCCTTTTATTTAAGTTGCACGTTACGCATTCATTTTAACCCCACATTTAAAGTTATAAATTAATTTCAATTATTGTTTGATTTACATTTTAACGTTTTTTGAAAAATGTTACACAGGTGTCATCTGAGATTGAATTGGAAATAGGCATAATGGCATTGTTGATATTCAAATAGCTCCTGAAGTTTTGGGAACTTGAAGACGTTTTCAAACCTCATAGCTTTGAGAGCTGCAGTTTTGGACAACATATCTAGTAATTCAAATGTGGACACAGAACATGATGTAGTCTTTTGGCTTCCAGAAACCTCTTGAATTGCAATGTAATGCTCACTTCACCTGAGGCCGTTAAGCACATGGGAGCGTCTGCTCATCTGATTCTCTTTATAGGGGTTAATTTTTAAACGATTTTCAGTTTATTTTGAATATATATAGAAAAGTCATAAAGAATTGAATGTTAGGGTATCAAAGCACTCTTCTACTTTTGCAAGAAAAAAGACATAGAAGGACTTTAAAGTTTTTGATTCCCATCCTAGAACATAAAACAATCACCAAGGAGTTTCTATAAAGCCATTAAAATGCACCTAAACTGTGCCTGAGACCCTACGTGATTCTACCTTGAACCGGCTCATGTCTTTAACCTAGTCCAGACAGTCACAGCAAACTACGTTTCTTAATCAGGCAGATCTGCCCAGACCCTGTGATGGCCTCGCTCCAGGGCTGAGTTCAGTCCAGCTTTACAGGCTAGAAAGAACCCAAGCAATTGGTGAAGCATAAAGTTTTCTTCAGGTCTCATTTCCCACATCTACCTGACTACCCTCAAAATCGCAGAGCAGGGGCAACTAAGAGAGAACACCGACTGCGAGATAAGCCCAGGCGCTGGCGAAGGAGCAGGCTGCCTCGGGAACCGAGAGCCTCCTCCGGAGGGGAGATGGTAGAAAGCAGACACGGATTCCTAGGCCCGGAGCTCCCGCATCCTCCGGCGCCAGCGGAGCGTGGCATCCGGAGCCCACTCACTCACTGCAGCTGGGATTCCGGGAGCGGAAGGTGGGACTGGAGGAGGTGGAAGAAGGGAAAGGAGGAGGCGGGGAAGGAGGAGCGGGTGAGCCGAGGGGAACCGGCGGGCGCCGGGCGCGGGGGGAGGGTGGGCGCGGGGCGCGCGCGGGCGCAGGAGCTGAGTGGACGGCTCCAGACGGCGGCGCGTGCGGCAGCTCCCGAGAGCTGGGAGTCGGCAGAGCCGGGCTGCGATTTCCAGCAGGAGCTGCGAGCACAGAGCCGGCGCCCAACAAGGTGATGTGCCAAGAAACGGGTTCTTTCTTTGCCCGCTGAGGGTCCTGCGGCGGGGGCTTCCCGCCTGATCCCCTCTCTCCTCCCGGGGTCTGCGTGTGTGTGAGTGCGGGGTCTGGGGGCGCATCGGGCAGGGAGAGGACACCCCCGTCCCTGGCTGCCTCTGCCTCCCTCTGCTCCCATCGCTGCCGATGCCTGTCTCCCACGGCGCCCCGGTCCCCGTACCCCCGGTCTGACACTGCCTGCCCACTCCCAACCCGGCTGTGTCTCTCCTTCCAGATGCTCGCGGTGCCCGCCGTGCTGTGTGTGTGTGCAGCCGCTTGGTGCAGTCAGGCTCTCGCGGCCGCCGCGGCCGTGGCTGCGGCCGGGGGGCGGTCGGACGGCGGTAATTTTCTGGATGATAAACAATGGCTCACCACAATCTCTCAGTATGACAAGGAAGTCGGACAGTGGAACAAATTCCGAGACGTAAGTGCTGCGCACTCGCATCCCCAGACGCGCGCGCGCTCAGCTCGGTGGCGAGGGCTTCAGGGGCCGGGAGGGGTGGGAGTGGACTCTGTTTTCCCAGGAAAGGGATTTCGGGGTTCAGAGCTGCGCGCCGCCGCTCATTTAGCAGCTCCGCTGCCCACCTCCTGGCTGGGGCAAGGGACCACTTGCTTTGGTGGATGCACAGAAGTTGGGATCACACCAGGTTCCCACTGCACCCTCTCCCTCGGTCCCCCTGGCCCCCTATCCTCAAACCCCAAAGGCTTACAAAGTGCTGGCTCTACCTTCTCAACTTTTGAATGGTGTTCCTGGCACTAGTCAAAAGGCAGATGTGCCTTCGCGTTGTATTGTTACTAAAGTAACTAGGATCGATCCGTTACTAATGGTCCATTAAGGAATTTGAGGGAGGAGGCAGGAAGATATGATTTATAAATGCCCGCTCTCCAAGAGTGGGAGGTTGTTTGGCGGCACCAGTCGGCAGAAGTTGAACTGCTCCTGATTACATAAAATTGCCCATCTGATTTGTGTTTCAGCATTCACTTTAATGCAGAACGTGTTTGCAATGCATTTGGTTACATTTTATTCCAAAATTAAGCACCCTGGTAAAATCTAAGGTGCAGGGATATTGCAGGCTGCCGGGATCCTGTGCAGGATGAAAGCGTAGAACCCTTTGGAGAGTTTCCCAATGGGTTTTTAAGAAGGAGCTAGTTTTAGAGACACCGAATGTTCCTTTCCTTGGAGCCAGAGGCCAGGACTGCTAGACATTTTTTTTTTCTCCATCTGATCTGAATGGAACCAGGTGAGAGAGGCTCTGTCCTGAGCGCAGTTCCTAGGAACACATTCAACTTCGTTGTTCCGGAGAGGAGCCGCGCTGACCGCCTATTACTGCCTCTAAGCACCCTTTTAGGGAGCCAGAGTGATTCACAACAAACACAGTGGCAACCCTTCCGGTGACATTTGCGAGGATGTATATGGAGGCCATCTGCAGTGCTCTACGTGGAGATGGGTTAACTTCTTTCATCAGCTGACACTCTGTCATGATTTAGGAAAATAACTGGAAGCTTGGGGCTAGTTTTCATCTCGGTTCCTTTACCCCTTTCTCCCAGCTGCCCCTCTATAAAGTAACTGGCAAACCAAATCCCACCCAGAGATTCTGAAGAAAGGATACTCTGACTTTAAATTTAGTTTTAGCTAGTTGAGGCTGGGAATATAGATAGGATAAAAAATGATAATGGTGTTACTTAATGGAGGACTTAATGTTACATGCTTTGTGAACAAAGCTCAAACATTGCGTTGCCCAATGAAGACTTGTATGCTTACATATTTTAAGTTTATAATAACATTACACCCAATGTAAAAAGTAAGGAAACAAATGACATAGTTATGAACCTGGAGAGATTTGTTTATCATGCCTTCATTTAGTTTTTAAAAAGCATATATATATATATATATATATATATATATATATATATATAAATGAAAAATGTTGTCAATACTTGGTTAATGTGTTTCAAAATGAATTTTGGCCTTTCTTCATTAGAACATGTTTTCAATCTTGGAGATCTTAGTGTTCTCTTAATTTAGTTAAATTACTTCATTGAATTATGCAAAGTGAGCAGCCTACCTTTGCTCAATTTGCATGTTTTTTATTTAAGCTATCATAGCAAGCTGAAATGCCCACTGTAGAACTGAACATTGTAGAATTAGTGCAGCCAACTTCTATAGAGAGGGATTATTTTATTGCTGTAGTATTTTCAGGCATCCTTCTATGCTTTCAGGGGAAAGCCCCCAAAATTATATGTAAATTTACAAAAGGGATTTATTGAGATATTTTGAAGAAATGTTGGTTTGGAAGTACATACTGTACATGAGAATATAATAATGATTTATTAGAAAATCTTATAGAAGATTTTAGAACTGTTATTTCAATAGGACAATTACATTTTTGTAAGGATGACTTCTGAAAGCCAGGAGGAAGATAAGCAACATCAGTTTCTCCCTTTAACCACCTGTTGCTCATTATTGACATGATATAATGTTTGCTGAGAGCATGGGTTCACAAATCATAACTCCGAATGCTTAATGTAGAATTCTTGCTTGGATCCTCCACCCACTGCTGTTTCCATCTTTTCTTTCCCTTTCTGGAGTATCATTACCTTGATTATTTTTCTCCTGCATTTTCAGGAATTTTTTAGTTCATTTGTGGCTGGAAATGCATAATTATAAGACTTGGTTTCAAGTAAGAGTGTTCTACCAGAAACTACCTTTGAAGCTTCTATATGAACATTTATTTATGTCTGAAATAATAGATTTACATACTTCAGTTCACACGATGGCAAAAAAACAAGGAAGACTGTATCTCTTCTTATAGAAACAACTGAATGGAAGTACTGTGTTACATGCCTTTCAAGTGTTAAAACATAGTTAATGTCATTTAGAAAGAAAAACCTTGGTGATGCTTCAGCATAACTAATTGAGCCACTAATTGCTACTTTCCTTCTTGTGAATGACTGTTCTATGAAATTGACATTTTATAAGTGAAATCTCTAGGTTTGAGCTGTGCCTTCTTTTGAATTATATTTGAACACTACATTGAATCTTATGTAAAAATACAAATGTTGATTATTTGAATTGAATAATTCTAAAAGTTTATTTTCATATATAATGTAATGTGTAAATATATTGGTTTCCAATAAAGTTTTAGGGACAGGGTGCATGAGTAAGAAGTGTTATAAGATTATAGAGTAAATGATGGAAAGTTATGAGATTGTAGATAAATATGAGAATGACTAGCCCTACTGGCTCATCAACTCAGTGTAAATCAGAGAAATAATAAAAGCCAAGTTGAGCTTACTATGAGTAAGCATTAACAAAAAGGAAGCTTCAAGTAATTTTGAGCACTCTCTGCTAGCAAAGTTTCTCAAAATGAAATTTTCTTACATTTGTTGTCTTTAAATGTGCACAAAATATAATTGTAGAGACATAAATAATTTTTATCTCTTTAAGGATCTTTTAATATACTTGGAAATAACTGAAAATTCTAGTAGAAAATTTAATTGCTATATTTTAGGAAAATAAGTGAAAATTTCACATTTAAAAAATAAGTATAACAGGTAGAGCCACTGTGTTATATTCAGGATATAATTATATAACATTAAAATTAAAAAGAGACTGGTATGTAGAACATATGTTAACATGCATGAGGCCCCGGGTTCAGTCTAAAGTATGAAAAATATAAAAATATTCAATTCCCCAACCTCCTCTTTGTAATGGGATGCTTTTAATAAGTATGCAGTCGGGACATTCTTTTCTCTTTTTTCACGCTGCTGGCTAATGATAAAATCAATACTGAAGAAGTCCCCAATAGGAGAATACCAGAAGTAGCAACATGTTCTCCCAGACCAGTGATAGAAAGCATTCTTTCATCGAATTCTTACATACATATTCAGAGAGTTTAAAATCAGAGTTCTTATGAAGAAACTAAATCATCATATCACATGGCTCATGCATTATGTATTTCAACCATCTATATTTAATAGATTCAATTAAACCATACAATGTATCATATAATAAATGAGTACAGAATTTGGAATTCAGTGACATAGTTGGCAATGAGCATTATAACATCATCATCAACTTTATATATTATTGATTTCACTGAATTACATAAATTCATTAAGAATGCCAGGAAAGGTAAAATATAAGAAGCCCTCAAATATTATATGTTCAAAGAAGTACAACAAAAATCTAGCAAAAGGAGACATGATAGCAATGCTAATTTTAAAAATCATGTAATAAAATCAACATTTTACCATTAAAATAAAACTGAAAGAAATATCTAGATTAGGTTTATTCTCAGGTAAAAACACCAGGGCCTCATTTTGTTCTTTAATAAATGGTTACCACTGTCAACTCCAAGTTACTCATGTTCCTTAAGTGATTGTTAGTAATGGGTAGATACATTGAAAAAAGAGTAAAGCTCTACATCTTGACTTGAAATGATTTAAGTTGCTGGCATTAGAAAATTAAAGTTTTTAGTGTTTTTAACATTGAAATTCCTTAAGGTTAGCTAAAGGACAAGTGCATTATCATAAAACTGTAACATACAGTTTGAATTGTCATAGAGGCATTTCAGGTATAATTTGATTTAATGAAAATGTCTGATTTGGTGATATTGAATAGTAAGAAAACGTTCCTAAACTTTTTGTTAAGTCTCTCCTTTTCATCTGAGTGGAGAGTCTTTGGTGAACAGATAAGTGGAAAGATAATGGCTGATATTTAGGAGTGTTACCTCACCGCTTAGTGGACTATGGAAAAGTAAGGGGCCCCTAAGTCTATCAAATTTTACTTCTATAAAAGTAAATAAAACAGTTGGCTTCTATACCTACTTTTATATTTCTTCATGATACATTAAAATTAAAACATTGAAAAACTTTAAAGATACTTCCTCTTTCTATTTTTTCAGTGGATGTTGCCTCTTGGTAGTAGTTCTAAGTAGCTTAGAGCAAGGCAGGAACTCTCCTTTGGGCTGCCTTAGTAGGAGTCAGCAGTTATGCTGCTTCCACATTAGGTGCCAAAAATAAAACTAAAGAATTATCAATAATCTAGATAAAGTAAGCACAGTAAACTTTAGTCTCTCTGCTCAAAATATTTTCTTAATAGTATATATCCAATTCTTATGAAAATGTACATTTTCATTATTTCACAGTATAAGACAATGTTTGTACTGTGGCAATCATTCATCTATAATGACAAGAACATAGATTTTCCTTGGGAATCCTTCCCAGTTAATTCATCTTCCTGGGTGTTTTTCTTTTTATTATTATTATTATTAACACTGTGTTTAGTCCTTATAAGCTTTGGACCATTATACAAATAAAATATATAGCATGTAGTAAGATATGAATTCTATAGTATATAACAGGATACAGATTTTCAGTTCATTGCAGTACTATTCATATTGGGTTGTTACTCATGTTGAAATCCTGAGCAGATTTTGTCTAGAAAGATAACTGACTTCTTAAGAGAAGCATTAATCAGTCTTTGACAATTCTGGAGCCAGTGAGTAACTGCAGAAACAGAGAACTGTTGAATTCTTGTCCTTGTCATTTGGGTGCTAAACTTCAATTGTGGTAGTACCTCCACATCCTTATTTCATAACTCTGTCAATACAACTACCTACTTATCAGACAAGATTGTGATTGGTTGGTCAGGTTGGGTATCACTTGACAAAGGAAGACAGGCCAGATAATCCACTGCTCCTCTAGCTTCTGGAGAGGATATCTTGCCTAGTGACAGAATCACATTAGCAGACTCCATCAGGAAGTCTGAATTGCTGACAATACTTAGTCTGTCTCTCATGGATTCACCCTAACAGAAATTATAAAGAAACAAATAGTACTTTTATTTCTTTATCTCTTATAACTTCTAGTGAATTAATAGAAAAATATAGAGATATATTATTCTTTCTGTATGTGTACTATATATATTTATTTATGGTTATGTAGATCTATGTATAAATGTACATATGGTAAAAGTATATTCTATATATGTATTTGTATCTTCAAATAGAGTCAGATGAAAGAATGTCAAAATCACGGTAATTTTAGGTAATATATATATATGTATGTATGTATATGAATACATTATATATAATGTACATTGTATATATATGTATATGAATTCATTATATATATGTATATGAATACATTATATATAATGTAATGTATATATATGTATATGAATACATTATATATAAGTAATGTATATATATGTATATGAATACATTATAGAGGTAGCATAGGTATATTTTACTTATGAATGTATTTGTCATACATAAAGTGTCACATTGGCAGCCAGCAATCCCTACAAAATGCTAAAACATGTTGGATTTTTTGTTTTATTTTTTCTGGTTATGGTTTCTACATCTCATGATTTGAGAAGACGATCTCACTTGCTGTTACACTTGTGGCCACAGTATAGTTTTTCTCAGTCTATAGGAAGTCAGCTCATTTTATATGGCATATTTAAACATTCAAGCTACTTATGCAAAAGGGACATCAAGAACTGATTTAAAGCATTTGATTTCTACTCTTAGAGTAAGACTACTGGGTTGGATGCTTTTAGATCACGTGATTCTGACTCATAGGGACATTTTATGTTCTTAATTTAAGTTTTCATGATTTCATGATCTGGGTCACAATTTTATATGCTCACTTTTAAAGGCTCATCATTACCTCTTGCATATACACTATCCAACTCCTAAAACTCCTGGAATAGTTATATGTCTTTTCCTACTTACGAAAATTCTTTAATCCTTCCTTCTCTTTCCTTCCCCTAGCATTCCACAATAACTAGTTCAGAGTTAGCATTAAAAAATACATAAAGGAAGTAATACTATATTCACTGTTCTTGCCAATCCCTCACTAACTTCATTTCTGACCCCTTCAAGCCCATTGCAATTTAAATAAATTTTACTTGTTATAAAATATTGTTGCAAGAACTTAACTTCTTTGGTCAAACATGTTTTAATATGCACCAAAGATGTAAATGTTATGACAAAACTGTCAGATTGAGTTTTAGAGTAGTCAACCATAGTTGGTAATAGTATGGATTTTGGCACTTTTTCTGGCAAGCCAACCAATTATTTTCCTATAGGTTATTTTTTGTTGTTTCCTATAGGTAATTTTGTTGCTGGAAAACCTTTAAATATATTTTCTGCCTATGGTGAATCATCAAACACCAATAACTTCTCTCTCCTATCACTGCACTGCAACAAAGAGTGATAGGGCTGAACCCTAATATTCCACAGATAGTCCAGATTTATTTTTTTTCATTTCTGCCTCATTTGTAATTCCCAGTTAATTACTCAGAGACAGCTTAAGTTTCTACAAATAAGGAGATCTTGAGTTGGGAGGAAATACTATAAAATCAGAATACCTTTATTAAGATAAAATTTTATTTCCCATCCTTGTAACCATCAAGAAATATGTATAAATGTGAGGGTGTGGCTCAGAAGTACAGCATTTATCTAGCACAAGCAAGGCCCTGAATTTGATCCCCAGAAACACACACACACACACACACACACACACACACACACACACACACACACTTAGATTCAGGTTTTCAGGTTTGGTTCTTCTGGTAGGGTCCTCTATAAATACCCATTTTCTATCTAGCAAAAAACATTTTCTGAGAAAACTTAGAGCAAGAAGCTTATTCCAGAATTGACATGAAAATGGTCTCATATGACTTCTGCACATGTCCCACAGACATGAACTTATTTGCATTGCTCTATCTTGCTACAAATAATTATAGGAAATTTAATCTCTAACTGAGAAAGGTTAAAAGTAAAAGAAAGAGGAAATATAATATCTGGGACAGAGAAGAATATTTTCAATGGCTGTATTGATCATGTCCTGTTAATTACCTAATATCTCTTGAAAGTATCTTCAACCACTGTTCCTATTGTAAGAATTTTTACCTATGAATTGTTTGCTTTGCCTGCAATATGTTTCTCCCTTCCTCTGTATTATCCCTGTATCCTCTTAGCCATGAGTACAGACTGAGCAGTGCTGGACAGGGTAGAATTGGAATGCGTGCTACCTCATTTGTGCACGTAAGAATTTGACAAGTAGCATGCTAGTTTCTAAGAGGAAATATTGGTTGGTCAGAACCAAAGCAGAATGTCCAGTAACTTATCACACTGAAGCTAATGGCTAATCTTCTTTTCTTGTAATGGAATCACTTAGCATAGTTTATGCGAAATTTTTCTTTTCTTTTTTCTTTTTTAGGTGTGGGTCTTTGGTTATAGAATTGGAAGGCTTTTACATGAAGAATTAATCATGATTGCTAGTGAGAGAGATGAAAATTCAAATTTATTTTTCAGAGTCCTTATTTGAGTGACGACATTCTCTTTTATTTTCTATGATTCAGCAAAAAAGGAAAATATCAGTAGGGAACAGTAAGTATGATAGTAAAATAATGCTAGTGTACTGACCTGAGACTAATATAATACTAGAAATGATGGAACACTACCAGGAATATGCTATCGTTAAGTTTTAAGAAGCTATTAGTCTTGGAAGTGAAAAACAATCTTTTTGGCACTAGTGTCTCTGGGACAGTTAGAAAATAGAAACTGCACCAAGTCAGATTTGTCAGACCTGCCTGCAGACTTCACACTTTCAATTTTGTTACTTGACATTGGATGTGGCTGACAGCTAGAGTGCCTGAGCTCTTGGCCTGTATGGCAGAGATGGCAGATTACATGGTTTGTCTGTCAGGTTTTTGTAATACCGATTTGCTGAAGGAAAAAAAAAATTAGCTTGGATTTCTTTTTCATTTTTCTGTATTAGTAGCAGTATTTTGCAAGTGGTGATTATATAATTTTTGTGTAATACATGATTGACATACTTAACAAGCAATATTAGAGTGTACAGACATCCAGGTAGATTCAATAGACTTTGTAAAATAGTTTGGCCTCTGAAATCATGTGATTCCTTTCAAAGTATTGATTTCTGCAATATTTTTCACCAGAAGTCATCTGGCCTTCAGTTTCTTGCTTATGTTTCCTTTATTAAGGGAATAAGTCCCCTAAGCAGAAATGTCGTTTCCTGCTTCTAAACAAATATAACAGATTTTTCTATGAAGAATAACCTGATGCAATTTTTATTACTTCCTTCATAAATACCACTATGCTACTTTAATGGTTCATTTGATAGTTTTTAAAGTAATCATCTTTGATAATAGTGATAAATTTTAAGGTTTTTGTGAGACAAAATCCTCTGTTTTTATGTAGAGATTTTGTGATTTTTAATATTTTTGATCCACATCATCCCTCTTATTATAAAATAGAATAGCTAAATAAAATTCAAAATCAGAAAAATATTGATTATATTGCTTATACTATTTCAATATTAAAAAAATTAAGTACCTTTCAGTAATACCAATCTGTAATCATACTGTGTTGGTGGGTTTTAGCACTTGGTAGTTTGGTTTCTTATTACTATAATTTATAAAATGAATTTTAATGTGTGCTTGTATTTTGTATACATAGTTAAACATCAATATATGTTTGCTATACCTTTCCCATAACATTCTTGTCAGCACTATCTGACTTTCAGAATTAACACTTTTCTGGTTCACCTATTTTAAGATACTTGTCAGAGTGTCTGAGTAATAAAATATCACAACTATTTATATTTTTGAATACATAAAGTAATATAAATCATACTTAAACTTTTCCAGATTATTTTTATAATAGGGATCTTCTATTTGTTTTATTTTCTGAAAAGTAATGTGTTGTAATTATGCCAATATATATCTTTAACTTTTCTCATAAAAATATATATGTAACTATAAATAAATACAAATATTTATATATAAATATATAAGTATATAATATAAATAAATTATAAATAAAATAATAAAATGAAACAAGATGGTAAGGAATATAGGTGAAAATTTATTAAATAATTACCATTTGATTGGAATATGTAATTGGAAATAAGTAGAACATTTTAATTCAACTAATGACTTGATATTACCAAACAACCTTCAAATAAATTAATGCATAAATCATCTGTATTTTAGAAATGCATATATATAGTACTCAAAGTTTTATTCACAAGACTACACAAGATGATGATAACAGCAACCGATTGATTTCAATTGAGATAAATACTAAAATTATAAATTAATGACAATCATTCTTAAACAGAAATTTATAATAAGATAAAGAACAGTTTAATAGAGCATATTACAGGACAGTAACATTATACATTTTTAAAGCTATTAATTAATAATATCCCTGTGAGGAATAGATGATTATTAATCTATTATGTAGACAGGAAAACTGAGGCCAAAGACCACACAGCTAATTCAGAGCTAATACAGATATTTTCTGACCTATGATCCAATTACATCATGATAAACCCATCATGAGTCAAAAATATCATTAGTTGAAAATGTGTGTGATCCACTCACCCTACTGAGTGTGCCACTGTAGCCATGTCACGCACTTCAGAGCATCAGCTGTTTCATCTTGTTACTGTGTGGCTGGCTGGAAGCTTCAGCTACTCCTGCTGCCCACGTGAGAGAAATCATCATTCAGTACATCAGTAGCCCGGACAAGATCAAATTCTAAGTTTCTACTGACTGCGCATTGCTTTCAGATCCATTTAAGGTTGGAAATTTGTAATTAACTGTTTTAAGTTGGGAAACCACTGGTATTTGTGCTCTAGAGTCCTTGTCCTTAAACATAAGGCTTTTGGGCCTATAAAATAATATTTTGAATGTCTATTGTATGGTAGACATTGTATATGCGTATTTCCAATTTAGTGTATCATTTATATTTACAGTATATTTTATTAATTGCAGTAAAAAATTAAATATACCAATATAACTCTTTACAAGTCCAGTTTCCTAATGTTAAGTATATTCTCATTGTTGTGTAATTAATGTCCAGAACCTTTACAGCCTGTAGAGCTGAAACATCACAACGGTTAAACATCTCCCCATTTGAGCCTCCTTCCAGGCTACGGCATCCCCATTCTACTTTGTGTGAGTTTGACTTTAGATTTCCCATATGATAGAATGACATAGTACATGTGTTTTGTGATTGTTTTATTTCTCCTAGTATAATGTACCCAAGGTTCATCCATGCTGTGGCATGCCACAGGATTTCCTTCTTTTTAAAGATTAAATAATATTCTACTGTGTGAAGAGACTACATTTGGTCCATTCACCTTTCGATAGATGTTTGGATTACTTCTATCTCTTGGCTATCGTGACTGAAAAGTACTGCCCAATTCTACTTTGAGTTCTTTTTAATATATACCCAAAGTGGAAATTCTGTACTCCACAGTAATTCTACTTTTAATTCTTTTTGGGAACCATATACTAATGGTTGAACCATTTCACATTCCTATCAATATTGCTCAAGGTTCTAATTTCTCCACCTTATTTTCTCCAACACTTATTTTCTGTTTTGTGATCACAGCCACCTTAACACTGCTTTAGTGATATCACACTGTGGTTTTAATTCATGTTTCCCTTCTGATTAGTAATTTTTAGCATTTTTTTTCTTATCCTTGTTAGCCATATCCTTTATATACTATCTCCAGAGAAATGTCCATTGAAATACTTTGCCCATTAACTTGAGTATTTTCTTTTCAGTAAAATTTTTATCCACTTAAAAAGTAGATATAATTAATCCCTTTATAAAAATGAAGACAACGAGTTTCAATAAATTTATGACCCTCTTCAAGATGAATGATATTTGAGTTTATTCTCTAAAAATTATATTTGTTTGTTTTCTTACATATCAACAGTTGATTGCTTTGAATGAGTCACTATAGAAAACTCAAATGGGTTTTCTTTCTTTCAAAGTGTTATCCTTAAATTTTTAAATGGTTTCATTGTCTCTATTTTCTTATCTGAAAAGATTTGGGACTTCTTTTAAAATTTATTATTTTTTACATAGAGTCACAATTTTTTTTGTGATTTGATCAGTTCATCTTGAAGCTATGAAAAAATACTTCTCATATCTTATTCTTCATTAATCTTACAAAAGTCAGTAATGGCACATCACATACTGTTTGAAGATAATATTATCCCTACAGGGATACCACATTTCATATCAGCATATCACTGGCATTTTTATTGATAAAGCTTTTTTTTGTATCATAGTACAGTTCTGAACATCTTAAGTTAGCAAGAATGACTGTAAAAGGAATTCTAATATGCTCTTCTAGCTGTCATTTGGCCTACACCATTTTTGAGAACTATTAGACACAACTGTACCTAACTTCCAATTATTATGGTTGTGGGTTTTTAGGTTGTTATTACTAGAAAGACTTTGGTTCCCCTCCATCCATATTTTCAAAGTAAGCAATAATGGAAAAGAAAAATAGAATTATTCGCTTCAGTGAAATACGAAGAACTCATGAATTATTATCATATAATCAAGTCCCACACATATAATCTCAGTGGGTTTTGAAAAGGCCTACAAATTTCTACCCAGAGTAGATCACTTCATTTTCTGATTTCTTATTATTGTGTGCCAAAAGATGATAAAATGTTATGGTTTTTTAATAAGAAAATGAAGTATAATCAGATATGATTGTTTGAAATATATTATTTCTAAAATAATTTTGTCATGTTATTATATTTTAAAGACCAATCTAAAATTTTATTTTAGGTACTAAATATCCTAATCATTGAACATGATTCTGTTTTAGAGCCTCCATTTTAGAGTTTTGTACAAAGGAAAATTAATTAGCTGACACACTGAAAGAAATATAGAATGAGTTTAAATTAAATGATTTCTGTATCACATTTGTATTAATATTAACTAATGCTGGGTTTATTTCTTGCTAAATTTTATATTTAGTGTTTCTATGAAAGAACTGCTTATACAGGATATTTTTGCTAACTTTTACAATAAATCATATAATTAATTTGAAACTTTTATGTTGAGTGTACCAGATAATTCTCTAAATATTTTATTCCTATATAAGCAAAACCCATTTATGAAGAACAAAAGGAGAGGAAGCAAAAATGCACCAACTTAGTATTTATTTTTCTCCAGATGTGTTAAACATTACTGAGTATTGTATTTTTGAATATAGTAAAACACTCACTAGATGCATGTCCTAACTATAATAACTTTATAGTCTCTTAATAATAGCTGCTTTTTACTTTTCTATCACCAGGCTACTTGTGACTTTCAAAAATATTTACACAGGATCCTATAGGCAGGATACTTTGAAATATGAACTTGCTAATTGCCTTGGCTCTGGGTATTAGCATCTGCTGAAGAACCAGTTTTGGAAGATTGGGGAATATTTATAGTCCTTTCATGGCCTTACAGTATAGCACGAAATTATAGGCAGCCTCTTAGTCTCCCAGTAAGGCTGTCTAAGGTGCCCTTGGCAACATCTGATATTCTCAAATGTCCCTGAGGCAGTCAGCTTCATCTAAAAGGAACATTCCCTGGGGCAAGATTTTTCCAGAACATTGTATCAACAGCATTAACCTAGTATTATGTGAGTAATTTTTCTTTGAGATAAAATGTAATTTCTCGCAGTTGAGATGTTTTACACTTTATAGTTTTAAAGGACTATTGTACTAACTGAAATGGTTTGAATTAAAGGCACACACCAGGCTGATAACTGGGGGAGGCTAGTTTAGAACCTGTGAAATTTGAAAGTAATTGACAAGTATAATTTTTCAATAAATCAAAATATTTAGCAACATTATCTGCAAGATTCCACACTCATTTAACATGACAACTTGACTTGTTAATGTTATTGTCACTTAAACCATTGAATTTTGAGTTGACAGTTTTCTCTAAGTCTGTATATTTTTCTAAGTAAAACTTTTTTAAAAACTTCCAAAGGGAACTGGCATGTTTAATTAACAAATTAGTAGTTAAGGTAGGAAAAGACATCCCACCTCTTCTTAAAAAAAATAAAATGGATTTAAAAAAAGAGATTTTGGAATGCACAGCGTGCGTCATGCCTCGTGTGGTTGAAAACCGCACGGGGAGTTTAGCAGACCATTGAATGAGATCTAGAAATCAAAGTTCAGAACTGCTTAGCTTCCTCTAAATAGCTGAAAGCCACCTGAATTTTGCTGCCAAAACCTAATGTTTATTCTTGGAATGAATAGTTCTTTATTTAAATATGCTGTGAACTCTGATATATGGATTGTGGAGAGAGTTAAAAAAGGTTGGCAACATCCCCAAAGATGATAAAAGCAAAAGAACTAAAGCCAGGCTAGCCATGGTTGCTAGTCCTGGTACCATGGTCAGAAGTAGAGTAAAACAATGAAACATAATCTAAATGCTGGTTTATATCTACGTAAGAGGTTGAACACAAATTTTACTATCAGTACTGTATCATTGTTGAGGTAATACTAATTCCTTCAATTCTGATTGGCTTGTCTATGTGTTTCTAAATACCCTTAACAGAATTTCTTTAGTGCCCAACCTGTCACTGTGGACTCTAAAAAAATAGATTTTTGTTCATGTGTGTTGGTGCATGCCTACAATTCCACTGCTCTTGGAGGGTGAAGCTGGAGAATCACAGGTTTGAGCCTAGCCAGGTCAACTTAGAAATTTAATGAGAATCTACCTCAAAATACAGCAAAAAAAGCCCTGGGTTTGATTCTCAAGTACTGGAAAAATATTTTTTGTGCTAAGTAGCTTAATGATTTCTTAGGATGTCTAACTGGAAAACATGCTTGCTTTTAGTTATTGATCTTGGAAAAATAACACCAAGAAGCCAGATCCTGATGCTTGAAGAACTGGCCATTGCTCCTTAGGTCATTTGAGTTTTCATGGAAGGAATTCAGGTTAGACATATAGGTGGCCTTGCTGAGTACAGGCTAAGTATATTGTAAAACAGATCTACAAAAAAATCTGTTTTCAAGCAAGAAGATAGGCAGTGTCATACAGGCATCCACATCAAGTAGTCTGAATCTCTTTTGATGAACAGAAGACTTGCAACTATGGTAATTGAGATGCTTGCTTACATTTTTTAGAGGTTAATTTGGAATTACAAATGCCTTTCTTGTTCTGTTCTGTTATCAATACTTCATCACCTTCCTGTACCTTAATATAAGAAATAAATGTCTCAGCCCAACGTAGAAGGGTTTTCAAGGAGTCTCCTGGGCTGGGGATTTAGCTCAGCAGCATAACTGCCTGCCTGATCAAGCATGAGGTTGTGAGTTCGATCCCTGGTACAAACAAAAAAACAAACAAACAAAAGAACCCCCCAATCTGCTATCACTGGCCTGTATAGTCCCTGACAACCAGGAATGTTGTAAACCTTTTCCTTAAATAGACACCTTACAATCATTGTGTCTGAGCCTGAAAAATGATTATAAATGTATTATACTGTGGGTTCTTTGTTTCTTCATTTAACAGTACCAGGCAAAGCATGGTATTTTGGAGCCTCTTTGTCCCTCAGATATTGTTATTGTTTACATCAGTGGCCCCCAAACCTCATGCAGTTATGGACTTGACCAAATCTAGCGTTTGTGATTGGTTGGTTGTCTGGCTCTCAGAATGGTAGTGTGAGTGCTACACCCACCTGGGGGTGGAGCCCGAATACAATGTAACGGGGGGAAGGAGGTGCGTCTTGCTCTCTTGTGGGTTTGCGCTTTTGCTCTGGCTGCTGACTTCAAGTGCTGTCCCAGTGCCATGCCACCCTACCTTGGAGTCAGCTGATTATAGACTGAAACCTTCAAAAACTATAAGCTAAATAAACCTTTTCTTCCTTCATTTTGGGTGCTGGGTGTTTTGTCCCAGCAATAAGAGAAAAGTAACCAAGAGAGACCTGTTAATGTTTGCTAAATCTAACTGTGTAAGGGATAAGACAAGATAATTCTTCTGTTTTTATTGTTGGACTAGATTTCTTCCTTTCTTATTTTTTTATAATAGTTAGATTAAAACTTTGGTTCAATCTACATTGTTATAAATCACATAGAAACTAAAATAAGCCATTTAAAAACACTTTATCTTGGGAATATATGTTACGCAAATTTGAAGTGGTGTATTCTCCAAGTTTGTATATTATTTGTAATTCAAGAGAAATGTAACTCCCAACATGTTAAGTAACAGATATCCTGAGTTCCTGTCCCCCAAGACTGAAGGGTGAAATCTAAGGAATGATGAAAGCTAAGGGTAGGAAGGATTTATTGAAAGATAGCTCCTGAGATGCAGGAGGAGTCCTGAAAGTGGGTTGCCACCAAGGTCCTTTATGAGGGGTAATTTACACAGCAGAGTCACAGGATGGCTACAACATGGGTCAAATTATAATCAGTCTAAAAGATTACAAGTGTAGCTTCTTACCTAATATTGGTCCAGTAGGGAAGTAGGTCATGAATCAGGGGTACATGGAAAGAACAAAGGAATTTTGGAGAAGGGATGGGTCCAAAATGCTCTGGTCACAAATTTGGGTGATTGATACCTATCTGGACTTCCTGGATGAGGTGGTGCTAATTATTGTATGATCCTGAATTACTGTTTATCCTTTAAAGAGTCGTGGAGGCCTGGCTGTTGCATCTTAATATTGAGGCCTGGTCTTCTTCAGATGCACCTTCAGCCACAAGGCTTATGTCTGTTTTTCTGCTGATTCCCTTGGGAGCCCATTCCCTCTCTGAGAGCACATTAATTTCTATGTAACTTAGCTTTATTTATTTATTTATTTATTTACTTATTTATTTATTTATGACAGGGTCTTGCTATGTAGTTCAGGTTGACCTCAGACTCACTATGTAGCCCAGGCTGGCCTCAAATTCATACAGTCCTCTTGTCTTAGGCTCCAGTGAGCTAGGGATACAGGTATGCACTGTCACACCCTGCTTTTGAATATTTTTATATACTGTATTCTCAACTAAAATAATTTTATAAATAAAATTCACTGACTTGAGGAGACTCAGATTATTTTTAATTTCTGACATTTGTTTTGGGATTCATGTTTATTAATAGATAGCAAATAAAACAAATTTTACCTCACATAAAGACACTGAGTTGTTTTTTTGACATTGAATCATTGTAAACAGTTCAACAAATTGTAATTAAAAGAAGGTGACTCGTACAAGTGACATAGAAGCTAATTTCTAAGTTATGGTCTTGTTTAGTTTAAGATTTCCCTGTAATGCTGTCATTCAATTTTGAGTATTTACTTATGAAATATAAGTGATGATGTTTCAAAATCAAACTGATTTCTCTCTAAAACTAATACTAGACCAAAACTCTTTCAGCATTTTGGGATAGAGATACTCAGATTTGATATCAGTGGTGGTCATTTTTCCAGAAAATGTTTGGATACACAAAATATTATGTACACCATTCAGAGAATTTAAAGTTCTTGGCTCTGTTTATTTAAAATATGGGTATAGGTAAATTGTGCAATGCAGTCATTTGTACAGACAGATTCTTAAAGTTGTGCAAAGATTTTGTTAATGTTCTGACTGTTACAGAATATTTCTTAGTGAGGTATCTTGGATTCTTGTCTTCATGAGGATGATTCTACTGTGTGACCTGTGTGGTAGGTAACCAGGCTCTTCCTAGTGATAGATAGATCTTACCAGAGCTTCCGATTCAGATTTTAGACTCAAATTGCTAAGTCTAACAACTCTATACTACTGGACTCTAAGCCATATTTGGTTTTTTATCATTTCTTTCTCTTTTACTTATTCTTTATACCAGTCATATGGGGTTGTCATCTATCCTTATGTAATTTTCTGCTTTCTGCTTTTCTATGGCTGTCTTGCAATGAGTTCCCCATTACTTATCTCTTCCCTAAAAGTTTTTCATATTTTAAGGCTCATTTTACATTTACCGTCCACAACCACTTCCATGATTTTCACAGTTAAATGCAACCCTCTTTTTTGTGACCCCTGCTGAAGCACTTCCTGAGAAACAGACAACCGTAGGAACAGGTATCTTTCTAAGAGCTCAGCGACTTGCACTCTTCCAGTGTGGAAAGCATACGCATGACAAATTCCTATGTAAATGTAACTGCAAATCTTAGCAAGCATAGGATTCAGTATAGATATCAAGACAGGGAGAATGCTCTTTGTTAGTAACATAACATTCAGTCTTATAATTTTCTTGGGGATTTTATTAGGAAGCATATTATTTATTGAGCATGTTCTTAATTTGTAATCAAGCTTTTTCTTTAAGTAAATTTTGCATTTAAGTCTCATTTACTTTTCAGCATTGTTACCTTTTTTGCACCAAATTTGAGCTATAGTAGAAGACAAAAGAATATTAGCAAAGGTTTGACATGTCATATGTAATAGGATTTTGCTCTTCCAAGCAGTCAACTTCTGAGCTATAATTACTGTGAAAATGTCAACAGTAGGTTGCTGGATTCCTGTCATAAGTCATCACAGAAATTAGCCACCCCAAAGCAAGATTCTGAAGCTTCAAAAAGTGTTTTCACTACCTCTTTTTGTCTAAACTCAGATTTTCTAAAAATAAGACTTCTGCTTAAGAAGAAACATTGATTAGTTGCTGTTAAGACTCAAATAATTGATTCATTTTCTGTCTTTGAGAAAAGTGAAATCTGTAGGCTTCATTTCCTTTTTCTGGAATAGCATCTTGATATGTAGCTTTTTAACATGATTTTATAATAAATGAATAATTTTATAAGCTATCATTTGGGAAACTCCTATTGAAAAGACACAAATATTTTGATATGTATTATGTAGTTTGAAATCTTATGTGAATTATGATGTTACAGGTTTTTTATTGTGTTAAACAAAATCAAAATGTTAATTTATTACAAAAGAATTTTATTTTTTTAATAATCTTATAATCCTATGCATTCAAATTTGGAGACTCTAAGAGATTAAGAAAGTCAGTGGTAACCGTTGTTATACTTTGTTATTTATACTAAATAAAAATAGCATTGACAACAAATATAGTACTGAAAACAAAAATCAGTACTCACTGGAGGATTTCACTCTTTTATACTTTTCTATCTTCTTAAAACATTTTATAAAGTTACATGTTGGAAGACATCTTCGAATAGTTCAACAGAGGCTGCATCTAACCACATCAAAGCAAAAGCACAACCAAGGCCTTTGATAAACATAATTCAACACCAAATCATATATTCCAGTTGCTTCAATAGTGCTATTGTGTTGTACAGGGTTGCATTAAAATGCTTCAATTGTCATCATAATAAAAATCAAAATATCTAAATCATGCAATCTTGTTACAAGTCAATAGATGAACAACTATGTATGATAAAATACTGCAATGAAGTTTACAGTTTTTTGATCACTCTTTGTTTTATAATTATATAACATTTAATATTCAGTGATCTTTTATAAAATTTTTAACGATTCAAAAACTAAATATTATTTTTAATGATTTCAGAATCTGAAATTAATCATACTAGGTATCAGAACTTAATTATATCAAACCCAGGGTATTTTGTCAACTGAAATTCATTATAATGGAAAAATACTTCCACTTCCTTTATCAGGTTTTAATGAATACTTCTGACAATACTATTTCTGCTCTCAGTTACTTTATGTTTTGTTTGGTTTGGTTTAATATTAAATAGCAGCTGATATAGATGAATGCACAAAAATAAAATAAAATTTATGTTTTTCTTACTAAATATTTAACATTTCTAAGTTTCATGGAAAGTTACTTTTATAACATTGCTTAAGAATGTATTATTTTACTGCTACCATGATTGCATTGAAAAAAAACAGTAAATAATATCAACATGTAAATAGAACAAAAGTTTAAAATAATAACAAGTTGGAATATATTATGATATTTCTAGGTGGCATTGTGATTCACTTACATTATACTTATACGGATAGTACACATTATACTTATACGGATAGTGAATTCAGTTACATCAGTCTTTGTACAAACACATGAAGAAGTTACACATGAAAACAATTAATTTTATGCTGAGAATAAAAATATGACATTTTCAGATATTAGTGGCTAAGTTTATTTTAAATAGCTACAGAAGGACACAGTTCTTTTACCTTAACAAGAGAACCACAGGGGCAATTTCCATTTTATTTTTTCAATCAGTGAACACACACTGGTACCAGATCATCTATGCAAATCATAAATGATACAAGTACATATTAATAAGTGAGTGCATTAATAGTACTGTAAGTAGATATCAGAAAGATGATTCAGTATAGATCGTACTCCACCATCTTCTTTTTGGCATGTTTCTATCCAAATCGAACATTCTGTGATAGTTCTTAAATGTATTTGGGCTATAGTCATTTTATCTATTTTGTATTTTGTCATCTCATTAGAAAAAAATACTGTAATTTTCTAAAATGTCAAGACTTCTAGTACCTTAGAGTATGAGTCTTCTGGCATATTATTTAAGAACTTTGAAAAACAATGTGGCTTTATTTGAAATGACTCCAGTGGATTTTAAATTCAATGAAATTTCTGTTCTATCCTATGATTTGGTGGACAGAGAACTGGAATGCTGGAGCTGGAGATATAACTCAGTGGTACAGCAACTGCTTGGCAAGCACAAGGTCCTGAGTTCAACTCCCAGCACCAAAATGAACAAATAGGAATAAAAATAAATAGAAAGAATTCTTTCTTAAATTCACTTCTAATTGTTTACTGTTAAGATATAAATTTTGCTCTGAAGGAAACAACAGGAATAGAAGGAACAACAATGAAAGTTAAAATAATCAAAATTTTATTAAGTATAGATCTTTGATTACAGTTAATGGATGAAAGAGTAATTTTTAATACAATATTAAGTACTGATTCAAAATGAAGATTACCTAGAGTATGATGCCCTAGGAGCAAAAGAGCATATATTGAACTTGGCTTGGATATCCAACATCTGTTTATAAAACCCTGTGTATCATATGATTATTTTATAGAGTATCAAAGTAAAGAGATGAACAGAAAATAGAGACCAGAGATTTATTTAAAGATAGTGTAGTCAGCATTTTACATTGACTATTAGAGAACAGCTCAAATAATATAGTAAATCATACTGCAACTGAGTCTTCTTTTGTGTAATTGTCTACACAGCCTAGCACAGGGAAATTGTTTAAGGTTATTAATCTATTGATTATAGGTACTCTATGTGGTTGCCTGTTCTAAAAAATGGAAAGCAACACACATTCTAATAGTACATTTCATAACTTTTTAAAACACATTACTGAAATTGATATATGTACATATTTGATTTTCAATGGTCTTATACTATTTAATGTTAAAAATTAATTGTGAGTTTTTTCAATTATGCTTGAAGGATGAACATCCATGGGCACCAAATGCAATCTGAAATATATTTCTTAAATGATAGGGAGATTTAATATTACTGTTTATTTATTTACTTATTCTTAGAGATAGGCAGTGAACCAGGGCCTTCCCAGTGAGCTAAATTTCAGCTTTTTTTTATTATAGGACAGGGTTTTCCTAAGTTTTCCAGGCTGGGCTCCAGTTTGATAGTCTCTTGTTTCCACTTTCTGGAGAGGTAAGATTCCAGTACTATGACTCTGCCTCTGGCTTGTTTAGCTTTATTTTTAAATGTGTAAAGGAATCAATAGGAACATAATAATAATTCTTATTAGAAGGACAAACCATTTAATTTAAACTATATGGAAAGTTGATTTGATTAAATATTCGAGTTGTCTGTTAAGACACAGTAAAAGCTGAGGGTGTACCTCAGTAACAGAATTTGTGCTTAGCATTCGACTTCTATTAATGAGTAGTCATTAAAAATCCATTTAAAGCAGTCAAAATAAGCAGTGAGAATACTTGGTCTTTGACATCATCTCAAACAGTATTAGCAGCTGGCTCATTAGATTATGTGCACAAATATTTACTTACTTAGCGAATGATGATTTTAAGTTTGCTAAGGAATTTAGAAAAAAAATAGAGTTCTTATTTCTTAAGAGGATTTTCTATTTGAAATAAGGCAACAATCAGTATCAGAAGTGTAATGTTTCTATGAGACAGGTTATTTATGAGAACTAGTATTGCTCTTGGGCTCTGTGGAATATAAATAACACTGCGTATTAGAAGAAAATTGTAAAGTTTTGGACACATGCAAGATAAGAAAAGAAAGAATTTTACTGTGTGCTGTTCCTCAGATACTGATCAAATAAGATTGAATCTGTTATTCAAAGAGTCCTAGATTCTATTATTCAGAAACTCCTAGAGATATAAGCACCTGCTTCTGAAAGTTCTTTTCTTAAATTTTGTGTAATTAACATTTTATGACAATCAAAGTGTGAAGTTATTGATCTGATTGACTGCTGAGAAAAACTCATTCAACAAAAGGAAAACTAGGAAATGCTTCAATACACAGAAGCATCAAGGGACTGCATTTCAGTTCATAAACACAGCATAGATGTCATTTATTTAGTTCAATACAGCATAATCTTGCTGGTGAAGATTGGGAAGAAAGGTTTGAATCCAATAAAGTCTTACGCCTTACTGTAGTCTTGCAGCCAGACTTCTTACATTTGAACTCTTATGACAAAGGCACTTTTGGCAAGCTATCTTCTGTTTATATTTTCTGACTCTGTATAAAGGAAGTGATGTTACTCTTACTTCACAGTGTTGCAAAAGAATTATGCTTTAATTCATCTGTGCTTTACGTGGTTGTATGTTAAGTACATATAAATTGTCACTTGTATTATTTCTCTTTTCAAAAACTACCCATTTTAATTTATATTCAGAGTTAAATTTTACAAAGTCATTCATTGTTTGACAGATAAATGAAATTTAGATTAAGCCTGTTGTGTGAAATCTGGCATTTGTTCAGTAACTGAGAAATATGATCAGATATTAAATCAAAAGAAAAAATATAGACAATTTTCTACACTTACTATTTGCTCCAAAGCTAATCAAATGACATTTTCAAGACCAAACTACTCACCTTATAACATGGGAAAATTATTTGTTCTTTAAGAAAATGAGAGGATTGTGGTAAGTATTCAGAGATTAACTGTATATAAAAATCTATCAGAAAATAATGTTTTAAGTCTAAATCCTACTTTGCTAAAAGTGTACATTAAAAAATACTATATGTTTAAAATGTATAGTGGTTACTGAAAGTAAAATAATATGAAAAGAATGAGAAGGCTGCCTTGTTTTAAAATGTGTATGTCAATTTTAGCTTCCACTTAAGACGTGACATCTTCATGAAGAATGCTTGCAATAGCTTAAGAGACTGGCATGTTGAAAAGTGATTAGAAGGCATCATGACAAGGGAAGTCAGATAAACATGTGTAAATTACATCTGCAATGGGAGGTGATTCTGTAAAGGCCTCAGAAGATCACAGTTCACTTGTGTTTTGATAAATGAATAGAGCTTCCTGTTTGGATAAATAGAAAAAACCTATAGCTGACCAGGATCTGCACATGCAAAGGTATTGGGCTTGTGGTTGGGCTTGGCAAGTTCATTCAGTGCATGAAATTAACAGTGACATAAACAGGGTCATGGGAAATGAAGCTGGAAAATATTAAGACCAGAATTATAGTTATCATTGATTAAAATACAGGAAGTCCCTGACTTGAAAACATTTGAGTGAAGAACTTTCACAGATACAAAGAGATCTCCTATTGAACATTAAAGATGTAAACAAATCACACAAGTAGCTCATGAGTCTGTCACACATTGTCACAGTTGTGCTGTTTTGAGTTTATGGTACAGTGAGTGTGTGTAGTGGTACAGTGCTCAATCAGAGCCCAGGAACAAAAGATGTGATAAACTAGGACAGAAAGTTGTTATCTTTTAAGAGAAATGATTCAAACTTAAGATTTAATGATGTTCAATTAATATAATATTCCACATTTCATTGAAAAAACTTACAATCCTCAGGTTTGATAGTTACTGAAATAGTCATATGTATAATTGTGTAGAGGAAAGTATATCTCATTGTTATTGATGAAGTTCTTTACCAGTATATTAATTTTATCACTTTATGGAATGCTTGTTACTTACACATTTAACAAAGAT
Organism: Hydrochoerus hydrochaeris; assembly: GCA_004027455.1. NCBI lineage: Eukaryota > Metazoa > Chordata > Mammalia > Rodentia > Hydrochaeridae > Hydrochoerus > Hydrochoerus hydrochaeris. The sequence continues at coordinate 132,784 of PVLA01001926.1, forward strand.
CATTCATTTAATTTTGCTACCAGATACATATTTTATGTTAATGAATTAACTGTTCAACTACTTTATACAATGTATATAAATACATTCCTTTAAACAATTTCTAGAACTATACATAAGTAATGTAAATTTCTGATGGTTAGTTACTTTTAAGTCACTTGAAAAATCAAAAACTTCTGTATGGTGTTTAAAATAATTTTCATTGAAAAATTCATCAGTTTTGCTTTAGAAGAATCTTTTCATTAAGATAAATCTTAAACTGCTATATCAAAGCCCCCCTGCCCCCAAATCAGTAAATTGCAGTTAGAGGCTGCTTTCTCTCTCATATAACAGCTCAAGCATGTTCCACCCAGGGCATTTTCAGGTGGTAGCAGAGTGTGGGGGACACGGTCTTTTCTACCCTTTTCTGCAAACAGTTATTATTTCTGGATTCATCATGGCTACTCTAATTCTGCCTATTCATCTCCATTCTAGCAAAGGCAGGACAAGAGAAAAGACGAGAAGGACGACTCTAGATCTCACTCTAGGAAGAAGTTTCCCAACAGTTCCACTTCTTTCTGCTTGACTGGGACTTTGTGGCAAGCATTCATATGGCTACAAATCAAATGAGATATGCAATATTTTTTTTACTGCAATTATCAGGCTACTCAATTTAAAGTGGCTTAATATATAAGAATGCTTTATCAGTCTTACATAATGAAAGATGTGGCAAGATTTGGCACTGTAGTACTCAAAAATATGTTAAGAGCTACCCACTTTATTTTCATTCTGCAGCTTTTTATCTTTCTTTCTGCATATGTTCCCTCCAGGTATCACTGTCTTAGAAAGCCATTTCCAAACTCAAGAAAGACAGATCTTTATTGTTTGACCTTTATTTTTTGAGTAAGATAGAAAAACCTGGCCTATAATGTCCTAAGATGACTTCTGTCATGGTTTGATGACAAGTACTGGGTCATATTTTTTTTTGTGTGTGGAGGTTATATGGAATATTCATATTAACTTCTCTATCAAACAAGAACATATTTAGTAAAGTTTGCCTGGACATAATCCAATAATTTTTGACATAATTAGGTTACCATATTTCTCAGATTTTCCATATCCAACATTCAAGTCCATGGTTGGTTGTTCCAAGGCGAATATGGCATGGGAGCAGGCATGAAAAAGAAGCAGATAAAGGAGAAAAATACAAGAGCATATCCTTCAGGCCATATCTTCAGTGACCTACCTCCAGCTAGAATGGCACATTTAGCTACGGAACTCATCCGTGGATGAGTCTACTAATGAGTAGACTTCATGATTCAAGTACATGAAGAGTTGGGGAGCTTGTCAGATCTAAAACTACAATATTTCACCACTGACCCCTAAAGGTTATTGTCCATCTCATTATGTGAAACACATTTAGTCTACTTCTAAAAGTCACCAATGCTAAAAAATTCCAGCATTACTGAAAAGTCCCAAGTCTCAAGCCTGTAAGACTAAATACAAACTCTTAGCTATGAGTTCTTCTAAAAGTAAAAAATGAAAATTAAATACTTTCAACTCAAAATGACATAAAGTAGATATTTCTAGTCAAAGATGGGGAAATAGGTGAACAGAAAAAAAATAAGAATGAAGCAAGAGTCAAACATTAAATCTGTAGCTCAATGTCCAACATCTGAGGCAAGTTATAGTGAGATGAGAACTCCAAAAAGACTGGGCTGCTTGGTCCCTATACCTTGCTAGTCTAAATCCACATGGCCTCTCTCTTTGACTGGCTCTTACAATGCCTGTGGTTTTCTTGGCAGATGTTCCACATTTTTGACATCTCCAACTTCCTTGTACCAATTTTCTGTATTAGTCATTTTCTCATCACTGAGACAAAATACCTACCATTTATGCCTTAAAGCAAGAGAGGTTTGTTCTGGCTCACAATTTTGGTGGGTTCAGTCTATGTTTGGCAAATTTTAATGCAGAAGTGACATGACAGAAAGTCTGAGCAGAGAAAACCTGCTCACTCCATGGTAGCCAGGAAGCAGAGGGAAAGGGAGAGAATTGGGGACAAAAATATACTCTATCACCCAACTCCAGTCAGCCCTCTCCCCTCCAAATGGATATTTAGCTACTGAATTCATGAATGGATGAAGAATATAGCACCCCCATGATGTAATCATGTTACAAACACTTGAGACTTTGGGGGGAACATTTTAGATTTAAACCATAGTAGTTATATATGTTTGTTTTCAAAAAATGCAAAATGATGCATATACTAGCTTATTTCAAAAATACTCTTTCTAGAGAGTTCATAAGGATGTTATTAAAATGTGTATTATGCATTCAAAAATTTCAAATTACAGTTCTAAATACAGTTTCATTGTGGATGTATATTATTGCAGTACTGCTATTCAGAAATCTTAGTAAAAAACAGTAGTTTATAAGTATTTTGTGTATTATAATGGTCAACACAAAATATGAAAAGTCAATAGTATCTGAAAAACTTGGTTTTATATCAATTTAATCTAATTAAATTGGACTCTTCTGCTAACCTACCTAATCACCAGGTGCCAAGTTTATTTAAATATTTAGATTAGAGAAATAGCCCAGCATAAGTAAAAAGTAGTTACTTATTAAGTAGGAGCAAATAAGTAATAAGTAGTTATTTTAGGAGCAAAAGAAAGTGTACATTCTTGCTATAATTTAAAAAATATATTTTTAATTTGCATATTTATATAAGAATATATTTTATACTGTATTTAATTCATATATTTCTACAGTATTATCTACTAATTAAAGAGTATTACCTTTACAAAAGCAGGTATGCATTATTTTTTATCTATTTCTGATACATATTTTTGAGTTTCAGTGTAGAAAATGCATTAGGGTAAGCAAGAAAGGCTCTGTGAACACAAATTTTATACATTTTTCCTCTCATTTACAATATATTTTACAGACTTTGGATGTGGATTATTTGCTAGACACTACTATTATTTTAAATTACCAAAAATATATTATCAGAAATAATTTTAACCCAATAAAATCCTGTTAAAAAATAAGAGCATGCGTGGGGTATGATAGAAAAGTGATGAATGTTCAAATTAAGAAATATTTATTACAGTAAAAGACATATTGCCATTAATCTCACTCAAGCTACACCCTGCTTTGAATGCAGTTGTCCTAAGCTTCTTTCCCCTTCTGAAGCAGTTCCGGATATTCTCTTGCATCTTTAGTTGCACTGCGTCACACTTTGATAAGTTTTGCTAAACTATGAGGCAGAGGCTAAATTGTTTAATCACAGTTGCTGCCTGTGTGTGCTTCTGTGGAAGACTTTGCTAAACCAAGGGATGTATGCTAGTGCAGTGCTGTCCACTGTGCTGGGCAAAGAGCATATGTTTTCTTCTGTGAACTGAAATTTCCAGATACTTTTGTTTTAACAAAATAAGTTGTTTCAATGTATTTAAAATAAACCGATGTAGCTCATCAGAATGCACAATTTGTTTCCTTAGCTTCTCAGGTTAGAAATTCAGAGTTGCTGCTGAGTGATCCCTGCAGTGAAATCAGCAGCTCCAGAGAGGCAGGTTACATCACTTGACCTTCTTTCTCTCCTTAATATCTCTGCTCATTATCTGATGACTTTGCCACTGCCAGTTGTAATATTATATGTGCATTAATAAAGCAAAAATGCTTGAATATGAGCTATATGTAATGAAAGCTTGTTAGGAGATCTCTATGGTGTATCCAGTAACTGAGGAGTTCATTGCCTTTTCAATATAGCATTCTCTGTTTCCTTGTTTTTAATTTTAACCCATGGCTTTGTTAGTACAGTCTAGTTTGGCATTTTTAAGCAACATAACGAGCATATTTTATAGGTGCATTGTCTTGCCTCAGTAAAGTAGGCTAAATTTAGTGTTCTTGCTATTCTTATGTATTGAGGCAAGAAATAGATAACATTGTATTCCCTTGCATACATAGAAACTTCTAAGCTATTCATTTCCCATAAATCCACTTCAATCACACAGGTAGATGAATCTCTTCTATATTTTCTCTTTGCATTCTCAATTTTTAGGCAAGCAGAAAATGTCATTAGAAAATGTTTTATTTCAGCTAACATCTACTGAACAAATTTGAAGTTTTGGTGCTGAGTTTGCTATCTGGAGACATCTAGATATTTAAAAAAATATTCTATATGATCATGATACAAATATTTGAAATCATCATAGATACAGTACTTTCTTTCTCCTAAACTAAGCATTTACTATTAAATTCATTATATATAATGCATAGACTTCTTATCTTTGGAAATTTCAGTCATTTTTCTTTTAGGATTTTTCTAAAGAAAAACTACTTGTAAGAGTAAATTTACTTTTAAAGTGCTCTGAATTTAATAGGGTATTTACAATAAATACAGAAAAGCATAAAGAACAAGAAATATTTTGAATGATTTCAATGTCTGATAACATCCATGGTTATTTGTATTGGCAATGAATTGAGCAATTATTTATTTCCTGTTGTGATAGGTTGAATTTTTCAGGATAGTTACTGAGATTTGGTGGCATGAGGCTTACTGGGAACTGTTCCTGAGAACATCAGATATGAGGGTAGGGTCAGAGATCTGGGTTTAGCGTCAACATTACCTGGAATGGACTCTCAACAGAAGATTCCATCAGTTACATGAAGAATGGTGGAATTAAAATGGGATGAACTCACTTCACTTTGTCTAGGCTCAGAACTTAGGTTTACCTTAGCTTTGGGTGAGGCAGCTGCTTTTGGCAGTAGGCTATGTGTGGAGAAGGCCTGACCTATAAACAAACCATCAGCACAACGTACCTCCTAGCTGGGGAGTTAGTGTCTAAGTCTTAAAGAGGTAACTGGAGAGCACCATATCTCCTATGCATGCCAAAAATATCAAAAATATGTAACCTTTTTTGGGGGGAAGGGGATCACAACTCATGTCTTGTTTTGAAAATTTATCCATTTAATGCTAATTTCTCTGACTTTATATATGAAATTTGAGGCAACAGTTAATTGAACCTGTGCTGTTATCATGTAATTTAAATGGTTTCAAATTTTCTGGTTGTTGTAAGCAACCCAAACTAATAATTGTTGGAGACCACTATGAAGTGGCTCTGAGCAAGATTTAAATTTTAGTAATTGGCTTTCTATGTTTATCTGTGAGTCTGTCCTAGGCTTTGGCCCCTTGCCTGGAGATGAGAGCTGATTCATAGTAAGTGAACCTCTGTGAATCACTGATCCTGGCTGAGACCTGTACTGATCTATGAGGCCAGAAACATCTCAAAGGACGAGATAAGGCCACAGCTGCGGACACTTGACTCCAACCCCAATTAAATAGATAGAGACTGCAGCTGCAAAATTTACTCTTACTGTCTCACTTCTACCATGCCTTCATGATAAGACAGTTCTAATAAATTGACTTGATTCATTACTTGGAGACATCCTTAAAGTGACTGCAAGGTCCTGCTCATTGCCTACACTTTCCTCAGTTTCTCTGCCTCTTGTTGGACCTATTAAAAATAGACTGATCCAGAAAGTCTTTGTCTTAACCTTCAAAGTTGCAAGTTTAATTAAAGGGTTTTGACCCTCTTAGAGCCCCTAAGAAATCATACTACTTGTCTCTTTTTATTTAACCCCCACCATACACTCATTTGGGAGATTAGGGATCTAGGTCAGGACCCAAAAACTAGCACCTGAACAGGGACCTAAAATCCTTGGACTAGGAATTTTAGCCTGAACAAGTAAGTCCACCCAGAGTGAAATGGTTTGGATACAGAGGAGACCTTCACAGAAAGACAACTTCACTGGGGACCCCTGGAGAAAAGAAAGGCAAAAAAAAGGGGGGGTGAAAGATCCATGAAAAATATACAGCCTCGATGGAAGACACAACCAAAGCTGAGGACAGCCTTAGGTGATGGCTCCACCAACCTGGGCCCAGAGAAACCTGCCAATCAGCCAAAAAATTCACTTCCAGCTCCCCCAAGAGATCAAGAAAAAAGACAAATGATCCAATGGAGTGACATCCAAACAATTCATGAGGCTAGAGACACTGTCACCAAAAGAAAAATTCCACCAACCCCTAAAAATTTTTTGGTTGCCTTAATGGCTTTGCTGACAGTATCTATATTTATGAGACCTGATTCAGAAATGGAGTAATAAATTTATGTCCCTGATCCAGCTTTGTTACAAAACAAAAGGGAGGAGATGTTGGAGACCACTATGAAGCAGCTCTGAGCAAGATTTAAATTTTACTAATTGACTTTCTATGTTTATCTGTGAGTCTGTCCTAGGCCTCGACCCCTTGCCTGATGATGGGAGCTGATTCATAGTAAGTGAACCTCTATGAATCACTGATCCTGGCTGAGATCTGTATTGATCTGAGGCTAGAGACACCTCAAAGGACAAGATGAGACCATAGCTGTGGACACTTGACTCCAACCCCAATCAAGTAGATAGAGACTACAGCTGCAGAAATTACTCCTACTGTCTCACTTCTACCATGCCTTCATGATAAGACAGTTCTATTAAATTGACTTGATTCATTACCTGGAGATGTCCTTAAAGTGACTGCAAGATCCTGCTCATTGCCTACACTTTCCTCAGTTTCTCTGCCTCTTTTGGATCTATTAAAAATAGACTGATCCAGAAAAGTCTTTGTCTTAGCCCTCAGAGTTGTGAATTTAATTAAAGAGTTTTGACCTTCCTAGAGCCCCTAAAAATCATACTATTTGTCTCTTTTTATTTAACCTCCGCTGTATACTCGTTTGGGAGATCGGGGATCTATGTCAGTACCCAATAAATAATATTTCATATGAGCAAACATGTAATCATGGTCTGCATAATATGAAATATGAGATTTTTTTTCCGTAAAAAGTGATGAACATTTTTAACTGCTAATACATTTTGTGGATCATCTGAAATGAATGGGAAGATAATGTATTATAAATGTTTTAAATGTAATTTAAATCTTTTACTTTTGTTCCAACCTATGAGAGCACTGATTTAGTTACTTTTGTATCCTAATTGTATTCCTATAGAAGTCTTCAGCTGTTTTAGCTACAATCTCAGTTTCTGCCTGAAACTGCAATTTTGCCTAAGACTGTGTACCCTGAATGGCCCTATCTCGACTGAAAGTTTAGTTCCTGGGAATCCAGGTAGAAAATGAGATGAAATACACTTGGTCTGAGAAATACAAAGCATAGATCATGAAAAATCTGGTGAAGAAAGTTAAGAATAAAAGAGAAAAGTAAAACATAAATAAAAACAAACATAAAATATACAACCTTTGCTCACTACAATTTTTACGTTTTTATAAGCAATACCCCATTGATGCATTGTGTATTCTGTCATTACATCAACTAAATTTGGATTTTGGTACTTTTTCAGTGAGTTGGATATTTGGCCATTGTAGAGATGGGTGTAGAGTGATTTGTACAGGAATATCCTTAAAATTTTTCTTTTTAGAGAAGCTAAGCACTCATCCTGCTGGGATTTCACTTTTCTCTCCAAAAACCTCTAAGGTGTCTACAATCAGCTACCACAGAAAGCTGTAATGTAGCAACTCCATGGCCATGTGAGGAACTGTAGTTTGACTTTGATTATTTCAATGGGGATCTCCACAGAAAGACTTTTTGGTGTTGTTTACCTTAATACTAAGCAACAATTTTATACCGCATTAATGAGATGACACGGTTCTCATCGTAACCCCATTATGCCATATTTATTTTCAAGAGTAAGATATATTTTTCTAGACCTATAATTCTATAGTCTGCCAGTTATGATCTTATTCAAGGTCTATTAAAATGAATTAAGTAAACACACATTCACATAAATGAAAATGAGCCAAACACAAAGGCATTTAAGGTACATACTTCAGTGAGATGAACTATTGGCAATTTAGTGGAATTCTTATCAACACTTACAAATCTACTACTGGTCACACTGCAATCTGAGTGCTGGAATCAGCTATGGCCTTAGGTCTTCTGTCATTTAGATCATGCAAATGGCAACCAGGAAAGTGAATGTTTATTTTAAGCATTAGAATTCACCTATACAAAGTACTTTTGGAGGCTCAGTTTATTTAGCATGCTTATTTTTCCAACATGCCCTTAAAGTCTAACATAGCATTAAATAATCATGTGGATAGAAATAGCTAATTTCTGATGAAACTTTATATTTGTACTGTTTTTAAAATAACTTTATTTTGGTTACTTATACAAGTTTTTACCACTTTAGTTTGATGTTTCATTTTTCTTATTGAAAGTAATCGAGACACTAGAGTATAACCTTGAAATAACTTTAAGACTCTTCAGTATTTAGACGAAATTTAAACTTAATTAAGTTCAGTATTCCTTATAGTTTAATGTCCCATAGATTTTTAGTTTTTCCTATACTTTCAGTCACCTTATGAGTATTAACCTAAGTTTTCACATATTATAGAATCTATGTTTTAAATTAAATTCCAAATTTTATAAGGTTTAATCATGTATTTTTTAATATTTAGATCATTTTAAAAGCTGTATTTTCCTAAATTGTTGACATTGAAATCAGTGAATTTACAAGTGGCACACAATACTTCATGTTAGGTAGATTGGGATTTAATTCAGTCTTTCATAAAGACAACCTGGTAGCATGAGTTAAAATGCTAAAAAAAGTACATAACATTTTATCCCAAGGTTACAGGCTCAAGATTAAGTAAATCATATCGAGTTTACATAAATGTGACAAATATGCTTTAAATATCTCCCAGTTAGTCACATCTGTATGTGAACCTCTCCCACTGAGTGCAGGTGGAAGCTGCGACATTCTTCTTTACAGGAGAATTTGAAAATTGTATTGAAATGCTGTTCCCATGATTATGTTACTTGACTTGGCAAGAGTAATGTGATAGCCTCTCCTGTGATAAAATTATCCTGTGCCCTACTCCATTTTAATATACAGTAGTGGGAGTTTTTCTTGCTGTTTGGAAGAAAATGTGCTGCCAGGATGTGAGATAACTTGTGAGAAGAAACCGTGACACCTAAAAGTAGCCCCAGGGGTCAGGAGTGTATCCTGATGATATCTAGTAAGAGAATGAAAACTGTTGTCCTATCACAGCAAGGAAGTGACTGGTGTCAATAACTACAAAAGCTTGGGAGAGCTTTCTTGACCTTTAGAAAGACAGGAAGCTGTTTAATACCCTGATTTCAGCATTTGGAAACCCTAACTTTAGGACCCAGTTAAACTATGTCGATCTGTAAATATTGTGAAATTAATAAATGAAATTTTTGAGCTGCTAAGTTTATGACTATTTTGTGACATGACAGTTGAAAACTAATACATCAAGTTTGTTAATTATAGAAGCTCTTTATTTGGAAAAGAAAATCACAAGTAACTGATATGTGAACATCTAGGTATATTTTCTTATATGCATATGTTTGGTTGCTCAGCCATTAGAAATCTGACCGTGGGTTTTGACATATTTCTAAATCATTAAAAAGAGATTGCAAACAATATGTTAACAATGATAATTTTTTGTGATAGAAAATAGTAAGCAAATATAAATTTAAAAATATGGAGGAATAGGCACTAAATAAGAAAAATAGGTTATGGTAATCTTAAATTTCTTTAGGAGGGATCTCAGAAAACTAGCAGAACAAAAATACCTCCTCTTGCAGCCTGTCACAATATCAATAATTTGGTAAAAATCTATTGAGACCCTAGTGGTAACTGATGAATCCTGGTGAAGCCCAAGACCAAAGAGAACCATTAGGAGATAAAAGGTCTGCACTTTGGTGACAGGTTTCATAGTCCTTTCTAGAGGCCACGAAATCACATGCTCTTGTAGATCCATATATAGCTCTGTTTAGCCTTGGTCTTGCCATCAGTACCATCTGTCAATGTGATCATGTTAGTGTCACATACACTTAAGCCTTGGGTACCTGCCATAACCTATCTTGGTCACACATCAAATGGCCCTTGTCACTTAACTTCTCTTACCTGTGGTCCAGGACAGGTTCTACCTAATCAGGGACCTACTGGGTAACACATCTGTCCGTGACTCTAGAGGAAGACTTCCAATCTTAATTTCACGGAATATCCTGAAATGGCCTATAATTTGGTTTTAGCCCCTTTCAACTGGAAACTGAAAGTAGTTCTGCCCATAAAAAGGCTCACAGGGAAAAGTACCCATCCTTCCCTTGGAGGCAGGTACATTTTCCTCTGTCTAGCTTAAATTTCTTGAAGTGTTTCTGTAATTTGTTTCCAAGGGAGCAGTCTTTACTCAGTGGGCAATATAATCATCTATGCCCTCAAGGCAGGCCTTTGTTCAAATGCAAAATGACACAGCCCTGCCATTTAGTTCTATCCCGTGCATTATGATGTGTTGGAGAACCAAAAGGGTTCTGGAACCCATCTGAACCCCAGGAGTCAGCACCACTGAACTTGGATTAATTGTAGATTCTTAGTCAACCCTGTAGTCTTGCACTAGGTTTGCTTAACTGTAGTTTAAGGACAATCCTGACCATCCAGGAACCTGAAAGAAGGTGTGCATACTGTTTTAGTCATTTTTTCATCACTGGAAAAAAAAATACCAGATCTTCATTACTTGAAGGAACAGAGGCTTATTTTGACTCAGTTTCAGAAGGTTCAGTTTGTAGCTGTGTGTCTACAAGCTAGATCCAGGATGGTGGAGAAATCTGCCCCACCGATGGCAGCCAGGAGCAAAAGGAGAAAGAAAGAGCCATGGACAAGAATATGTACCTCCAGTGATCCACCTTTCCCAATCAAGTCCTGTTATCTATCATTGCATTTAGCTATGAACTTAATATTAGATTAATGCACTTATGAATATATTGCCTCCATGATCTAATGATGTTTTAGAGGCCCTACCTATGGATGAATAATTTGTTTGTGGTATATGTTAGATCTAACTCATAACATTCCACACCTTGCCCCCAAAAGGCTCATGTCCATCTAAGCCAGTACACCCATCCATGCCTCTGCAAAAAGGCCTGAACTCTAATGCAGTCCTGTGACCCAGGTCCACACTGTTCAGCTGTACTGTTAGGCCAGTACTGTCTTTTTGTACTTTACCAAGTGGGAGACTATCAGGAGAATGAATGGGAACAGGAATTATGCCTATCCAAGTTCTGGTAACAGATCTTGGATCTGTGACCCAAGTCTGAACACCGAAGCAGACAGTTTATTTTGGGCTATTTATCAATGTCATGGAGGCAGTGCAGTTTACCCAGGGACTGGACAGGTTCTAAAATCACCTAGTTCCCTCTGTAATAAATTCCCCAGACTACAGTCCTCATCAGTGACCCAGCAAGAGCAATTTGATGTGGTTTAATCATTGTTACACTGTTGTTCTGGAAGTCATCAGTCGGGGGAAACAACAGGACCTGTCAAAAACAGTCTATAAACCTGGAAGAAGTATTAGTTCCTTTAGTGAACAGAATAGAAGGTCACATGAGTTACAAAGACTCAGGATAGCATGATAACACCAAAGGAAATTAATAAAGCTGCAGTAACAGATCGCATGAAATGGGTCTTTGAATCATCTGACAATTCAATATAAACATCTTCAGCTCGGTGAGATGCAAGGGGGCAAATAGCGAGTCAAATTTGAGAAAATGATTTGTAAGCAAAATGTAGAAAAGGTATTAGGAAGGGGAAAAAAAAACCTCACCAGGAACCCTAGTGGAATATAATGAAAATAAAAAGTTCTGTAGAGAGCCTCCAAAATTGACTCCATAGACAGATTCCATAGGTAATTAATTTGAAGATAAGGCACTAGAGATAAACCAACTAGAAGCATAAAAGTAAAAAGAAGAAAAAAGAGTGAAGAAGCATCCAGAACTAAAGAGTCTGACAAATTGAATGGTCATATGGATAATGTAAACCTCAAAAGGAATGGAGAAACAGAATGAACCAGAAAGTAGGTTGAAAGAAAAGACTAAAAAGTTTCCAAATTTTAGAAGGGATATAGTTTTATGAACCTTAAAAGACCTGAAGGAGGGTCAACCCAAAGAAAATTAGAATGAGACATACATACTGTAATCAAACTCAAAAAGTCAGTAACACATTTTGAAAGCAGTAGCAAAAACATGTCTTTTTACCTCCAAAGGACTAATCATGAGTATACCTATGATTTCTCAGCAGAAATCTTGGATGTTCAAAGGAATAAAAATGGGTTAATGTAGTCAAAGTGGTAAAAGAAAAACAACAAAAAAAACTGCTATCAAGAATACCATAATTGGTAAAGCTAAAAGCATAAAACATTGGTAAAATCAATATAAAAATTCAGAATACTCATCACCATGATGAGTTTATTAGTGACAGCATATAAAGCAGTACATATTGTTGTATATAGTGTTTCATAAATCATTTTAACTCGAAGAAATGTTGAGAAAAAATATTAAAGCAGTTTTGGTAATTTGCTAATAGATACATGACATAAAAAATATGAAGTATGGTCTCAGTATCACCAAGTGCATGTGAAGAGGGAGAAATTGCATGTATTGTTTGTATATGCAATTAAAATTAGGGTTTTATCAACTTAAAATATTATATAATATTTAATGTAAGTTTCAATATTCTTTCTGCATCTTCAACTTTGAGTAGACCTTTTTCCTTAACCTTACATTTGCAGATTTCTCAGGATTGCATTTTCTCATCTAGCCATAACCCTAGCATTCTCCTCAATACTATAAATCTGCCTCTCTTCTGCCCCCACTTTTGTTTGGCAGCTCAGATCTTTCTTATGCTATGCATTATTTAAGGTACAATAAAGTATCCTACTTGGAATTGGATAGAAAATGTCCTCTGCAATTAATGATGTCCAAGTATCTATACTATGGCAACATTGTGCATAATCCATGTGTTCATTCCATGAATCATTTGATAATAAAAGGAATGCAGTTTTGAAATTATTGGTCAGAAGATAATACATATGAAAATAGAAGACCATGATCAAGACTTTTTAAGATGAAAAATCAATACAAAAAAAAGAAAAATCAATGCAACCACATTTATAATATCTCACTCAGGAAAATTTAAAAGAAAGCATTAAAGATTAATCAAAAGATTGCTTATAATAAGAAAAAACCCACAAAATAACCCTTAATGCTTCATTGACTGAAGATGAAATACTTCGTTGACTGAAGATGTTGTGGGATAGATAGTAGACTGATATATATCAGTGAGAAAAACTTTTAATATTTCTCATGAAGGAAGTAGTGAAAACATATGGTTTGTGGTTAAGGAAATCTTATGATGAAGAAAGCATTCAAGAATGAATATTCAGAAAATCACCCTATGTTTTTAAAGGAGATAGAGAGTTATGAGAGAAATTATCTGGAAAATTGTTGCTTAGTGGGAAAAGTCCTCTAGAACCAAAATTGCTTCTAGAAAGACAAGACAGAGCTTTGTGCCAGAAGACACAGACACTGTTCTAGCGTGCCATTCTCATTCAAAGGTGGGGTCCACAGGATGATTCAAGAGGTATTAGGTATTCCTGCATGAAAGGGAGATAATCTCTACACTTCTCTCAGTTGAACATTTTTTTTTAATAAATCTAAGGGTAATGTAAAGTGATGATTTTTGCCTCTTTTATCAATTATATCTTGACTGTCTTATAATTAGTCTATTAAATAAAGGTTTTATTGACTATTGGTGAAATATTGAGAGTAAAATTATAGGATATGTACTCTAAACCTAAACAAAATTGCTGATTTTAAAATAATTTTGTATTATATTATTGTTTTGCACTTGCTTCAGTTGAGTTGTGATATCAAAGTATAATGTTTCATAATTTATTGCTTTTGTTTTTAAGACAGGTCTCACTTCTATAGGTCAGATGGCCCCTGAACTCCGTAGGTAGCCCAGTTGGGCCTCGATGGATCGCACAGTGATCTTCCTGCCCTACATTCCTGCTAGGATTGTAGGTGTGAGCCACCACACCCATCCAGTTCATTTGTTTTTTTTTTTCTGAATGGGATTCATTTTAAAGAAAAACAATAGAATATGGAGATCATCTAATTCATTCTTTCTTATTTATACTCTTCCCATTAACAGTATCATTTGTTTTTACATTTTTAAAGCCTTATTGCAAAATACTTTTGAAAGAAAGAAAGTAGATATATTTTATTGGAGAATGTATATATATATATATATATATATATATAGTGTAGAACAGAAGAAAGCATGTAACTTTCTGCTCTGATTAATATAATATTGTTTGCTGAAGTGTGTAAAGTGTGTAGGCATTACAATGTGGAAGACAAGTGAGGGAAAGAAAATAATATTTTCATTTTATTTTAAAAAGGTGTAGGATTGTAAATGGTTAAGAACAGTTCTAAAATAATCACGATTTTTTGGTGATGGACAGTTGCATTTGGATTTACCTATATCCAGAACATATTTTTTGTAATTCTAGGGGATCTAAATTCCATGTTGTGTTAAGGGGCAGCTGTTATGAGGAATCTCCCTCTTATACTACTGGTTGCTGATGAAATATAGAAAGTTTCAGTCTGTCCTGGTTTCTCATACTTCTTGCAATAGATATGAATTCAAAGGTTCTGTGTTTTCTTAGGCAGCACAATTATTTGTAGAGGTAGAGCCCACACAGCAGATGGCATTTATGCAGGGAACTCAATTCATAACAGTGGCAGGGATCTGTGTAATTTAGGGTTGATTCTGCGCTCGAAAAAAAAGAAAGAGAAAAGCAAAGAAAAAAGTATAAAGGATGAAACCAGACAAAAAGCAGCATGGATTGTCAAAGTCTGGTTTCAGGGTGAGGTGTCGGAAATTGTGTGCCCTTGGAAACCAGTATAAAATTTATCTATGGTGAAAATATTATGGCAGATAAGCCTCTGACATGACATCAGCTGGATTTAATAGTGATTCCAACTTGTCCTGGTGTTCCTGGCTCAGTGTGAATTCTCAGTCAGTTACCTGTTACTAAAACCTTTGTAAATGTGTGTACTACAGAGTACAGCTTATTATAAGAACCAACAGAGAGAATTTGGAGCGTATGCTAATACGTAAACATCCATGTTATTGGCCTTCATTAAATTGATATATGTCATCTAATTATGAGTATTTGTTAAATGTAGTGATTCAGTGTTCTCTTGTCAGACTAAAAATATAGCTCAGGGTCAGTTATGTGTATATTGATTTTTTAGGGAACACACCCAAAAGAGGAAAATGGATTAATTTCCTATTTTCTTCAAATTATTTGTATATATCACAGAGACAGGAGATTATCTATCTATCTATTTAATCTAGGACAAGTGGGAATTTAAGTAAATTATCAAATTACCTTCACAATCATTTTGACTTATGTATTAGAGTTTTGATAAGTTTTGAGCTTTAAATAAATGTTTCTGGTGTGATATTGAAAAAGGTCTTTCAACCAGCATTTTATGACAATCTGTAATAAAAGCTTCAATGTCTAGATATTTCTTCTATATCTTCCTTAATGGGTGTTGAGGGTGATATCAGGTAGATCCTGGTAAGCTCCATGCCTGGTCTATTTGCTATCCTTGTTCTCATGGGTCTTTAGACAATTTCTTCTTTACATTTTGACAAATTATAGCCTTCTTTTCATTCCATTTTTAAAGTGTAGCTTTTCTTTTCCTGGGATTTATTTCTTTTAGGGAGACTATAGTTTTACATGGTTACAAGATACTTTGTGGAATAATACAATGCTGATAACAATGAACACGACAAGTTTGCTTATTACTATTTTGTTTTGTTTAGATTGCTTTATCATGACAGCACTGTAGCATCACATACTTGTCATACATCTATGAAAATAACTTCTCACAAATTAATTCATTAGATATTCCACATATACATTTTGTTTTAAAAGTGTCATTTTTCTTGCTTAACATTTAAATCTAAAATTGATTGGAGGTAATTTCATACTTTTGTACTCATTCTATTTTTTTTAGTTTGAAAAAATTCATTATGTTTTTAAAGAAGTGTATTAGAAAGATTATATATGTTTGCTATTTACATACTTACATAGCAAAAAACCTGACACTAGCTAAAATATGATTATTTATTGGTCTTAAAATAGCAGTTTGGGCTGGCATGAGTGGTTTATGCAGGGTTTTGTGGCAGCGAGTCTCTTCTGGTCATTTCAATTCTTTGTCTATTTAAAATTCTTTTTCAACTAATACTTACTGGTACCACTAGGGTCATTGTCATAACCGAGGAAGCAATGATAATTGGACATTACTCATCTTTTATGACTCTATGCTCTGAATTGGAATGTTTTTACATCTTCTTCATTCTATGGGTCAAAAAAAAATCACACAGCTGAGATCAAAAAGAAGGGGGGGCATCTATTCTTTGTCAGTTAGTGAAGCTATGTAATGGATATAGGTACAAGTTGTGGAAAGTTTTGAGATCAATAACACAATCTACAGTACTAAAAAATAATGAAAAGGGAAATGAGAACTTTGTGTTATAATCATATAAATAATATAATGAATAATTTACCATCAGTTTCATAATTGTATATTTTTATCATCCACTTCTAACTTTTTCTGATTGTTTTTAATCTTGAGAATGAGAACCACTGTATATTTGTGATTTTTTTCTTCTTTTGCCTTCAGAGAATGCCTCTCATGATTCTTTTGTACATATGTAAGTGTGGGAGAGTTGTTCTCTGGTATTGGCTGTGCAAAGGTTTGGCTTCACATTGCTTATACATAACTACATCTTTGCTATTGCACTGAAAAAGTAGGCAGATATTACTACTGTGGTTATATTCTGTAGAAAAGTAAGCATGTATTAAAAATTGATAACCCAGGAAAATGTTTACAGACTATATATAATATATTCTCTAATCACTTGTAATGCAGAAAAATTCTTTTATTTTTATTTTAAAAAGAATTTAAAAAATAAAATGGTACAGAATTTCAAAACAAGGTGATAATAAATGAGCAATTGTTATTATATTGCATTTTATTGTCTTCAGAATAATTGCTCAGATTACCAGATGTAGGCATGCAAAATTGATCAAACAATGTGAGCACTAATTGTTCCTTTGAATGAACTAATAGAATGGGCAGTACAATTTTCTTAGCTATCTTTTGTTTATATATATATATATATATATATATATATATATATATATATATATATTTTCCCTTCTTTCTTTTCTCCTTTCCCCCATCCCTTTTAAGCAATTTCTTTCCCTTTCACAATATAAGAAACTGAAAGAGTAAAAATTCTTAGACTTTTATAATTTGCCACTCTGTACGGCAAGTTTTTTAGAAGTAATTAAGGAATAGGTGAAAATAAGATAGATTTAAAAATCACGAAGTTCTATGTTTTTCATTAATTAATTTATCTTCATTGAGTATCTGAATCATATGTGCTAGGAATATCACAGCCCTTAGTATCATGACCTTATATACTTAGAAAAAGACAAACAAAAATAAATAAGGATTAATGGCTAATATAATAAAAATATAATCAGTAAGGTTAATGACAAGGTATGTCTTACTACCTAAGCTAATCAAATAATAAAAAAATTACTTCTCTGGAGTGCAAGTTTTGAATATATTTTTTAAAAGGATCAGAAACAGTTACACATCTCAGTGAAGAACTTTCTTAGAAGTTAGAGCAAGTTACAAGACTTTGAGTAGATAATACATGACTCTGAGTCACACTAGGAGGTATCTGCAGTTACAGTCAAGGAGTCTGAAGGGGAGACTAGTCAGGATCAAGTTAGCAAGGCAGAATGGAATGAAATCTTAATGTAGCCTTGCGGGGAAAACCTTAAGGGTAGCACACATCACCACAGAGAGATTGGAAATTATTGGATCATTTTAAACAGAATAGTACCTTGACTAAATTATCTGGAGGGTAGATGAAAGATTAGAAAAATAGAGATATACTAAAAAATGCTTGCCATTTCTTGAATATGATGGATTGGTACAAATGTAAAAGCTTTAAGATATAGTTTGAGGAGGATTCCACACAGGATCTGCTTGTAAATTCAGTATAAGCCTCAAAAAGCAGAGTCAGGGATAACTCAAGTCTTTGTTCTATGCAATTTTAGTTTTCTTTAACAAGATGGGTAGAATTGCTGGAAGAGGAAGGCATACAGGAGAATTCAGAATTTTTTTGTGGGAACATTAAATTAAAGATTTCCTATGTACACTTATGTTTCTCAGAAGGTAAATAAATACAAGAGCATGTAGTACTAAAGAGAAAATGGGAACAAAAGTATACAATGGAAAGGCTGAGGGTATAGCCCAGTGGCGTAAGTGCCTGAGTCTGATTTCTAGTACCAAAAAAAAATTATACATTGGAAAGTGATTAAGCTATGCTTTTTAAAGTTCTCTGTTATTAAATGAAATAAATATGAATCCATATGTAATATAGTGGCCCTATTCAAAGTGATTCAAATTATAAAAATTTAGGTGACCCTAACATAATTGTAACATAAAACTTTAATATTTTGTACATTTACGCACTTGCTGTAATAGCGTAAGCTGAATATTTATGTGTTCGTGTGTTGTGTTATTGAAACTTGAATTCAAGGTCTTTGCACTGAGCAACATCTCAAGGCCTTTTTCACTTTTTAAATAGGATCTTGGTTACCCAGGCTTGGCTTGAACTTGAGATTCTCCGTCTCAGCTTCTCACAGTTCTGGGATCACAGATTGCAGATGTGCACCATAAAGCCCGGCTATAGCATACACTTTCCAGAACAAAACTTTACCTTTTAAATGAATGTTTTTATTCTAAAAATGTCAGGCCATGGTTTCTTGATTTCAAACCAGTGTTTCTTAAATACCTGAATTGCTGGACCTATAATAGATCATTTTAATCAACCTTAGGTATTTTTCTGGTTATTATAAAATATTAAAGAATTGCTAATTAGGTTATTGGTCTTTATAAACACTGAAATTATCACTGTAATTTATCATTGAATGCATAAAAATGAGATCATTTTACAAAAATGAGACTACATTATGAAAATGAGATGACTAGTACTTACGCCTCAGTGTTTTTTGCTTAATGGATCTCATTTGCCTGCTTGTAGTTACTGAAGCTCTCTTTCAAGATTGTATTTACACTGTTATGGTCCTAATGAATAATGAAACTCGAGTTTCTGGTTGGGACTTGACACTAACTCGCGGCCACTGCTCGGTTGGGTACCGTACTCTCCTAGCCCAAATGCCACAGCCTCTGCTCTTCTAGCAGGACTCGCTGGACTTGGGGCATTTCTCATAGTTCAGCTAATCCTGCTACCACATACACGTCTCTGTATGAACAGAAACATCCCAGCTCTGTTTCTCAGTCTCTGGGGTGGATGTGTCTATATTCTATCTGTTCAGAAGACTTCCTGAGCCCTGTTTCTGAAATCCCTCAGTAGTATTGCTTTTGCTTAATTTCACTTGTCTCTTTTCTATAGCAATTTGGTATAGTCGTAATTTGAAATTATTACAATACTAAAAGCTTTATAGTGGTTGACTTTATTGCAATTTTCACTAAGCCTAACCTGGGAAATTAGCATAGATTAACTTAAATAGGAGAAATTCACTAATTCATGTTTTGAAGCTCAAAAGTGAAAAATCAAGTTGTCAACAGAGTTGATTCTTTCTAAGGTCTGTGAGGGAAAGAACTGTTCTAGTCTCATCTCTTTGGCTGCCTTTTCCTGTGTCCGTATCCTCTTCTCTTCACAGATTTGTGTGCCCACATTTCCCATGTTTTTTTATGAAGATACCAGTTGTACTGGATAGCAAACTTCCTAATGACATTGCATTAAATTGAGCATTCTATAAAAAATTCCTGCAAATAAAGTCACACAGTGAAGCACTGAGAGCTCCACCTTCAACATATGAATTTTATGAGACATAAAAATCTATAATCTTTGTTGTGTGCATTTAAAATAAATTCTTCGAGCTTAAAAGCTATGACCATGTGCTCAGAGATAAAGGGTAATTAAGAATTATCTTTAACCATGAATTTCACTTAACCAAGGTGGTTCTTCTAAAGGACAGCGTGATTGGGAATGTGCCATGTTGCAGAGGGACCGTGGCTTACTGTTTAATAAGAAGTTGTGCGATTGATTCTGCCTTGGGATACAACCTCAGCTATGGGAAAAGACAACTGAATAGTTCTAAAAATAACTTGATTTTATAATTGTAGAGCGTTTAGTTTAGTGGTATCAGTTCTTTAAGTCATTTGTGTTTTCTTGCGAGGTCTGAATAAATATAAGTTTGCTTCATCATTTTGAACTTCCTCAGTGATTCTGATTGTGGTAGTCCAGAAATAAAAAGGAAGACAAGGGAAAGGAAATATATCTACATACTAAGCAGCAGCTGTAAAGTACTAGAGAAAAGTCAGAGAAAATTATATTTACCACTGAAATCTGACTTACATAGATTTATCTTGGATCCTCAAGGCTTAAAATCCCAAAGGCTCATTTGAAAATATGTGTTACAAAAAGAGGTTTCTCACAAAAAAAGCTATTTCTCATGTACATGTGTGTGTCTTCTTCTGTCTATCTGTATTTCTGTGGGGGGTGTGGGGGGAGAGAGACAGACAGAGAGAGAAAGAGAGAGAATGCAAAGGTTTGCATAAGTTTCAAAAATTGCAGGAGCTTTTAAAGCTTACCTATGGAGCCACTTTTCGCCAGACCTGCCAGACTTAGCTCCTACCCCACAGGCTTTATTCTCATTTATTTCTGCTCAGTTCTGTGTTAGCACCTGCTACCTGGGCCCTAACCTCCCTGACCCCTGCGAACTCCTCTCAGTGCTGCACTTCAACAGCTGACCTCTCCCTCATTTCATCCTCTCCCTTGTTTCACTCTGGACTATTAAAAGTCAGTGTTGTAAATTCCTCTATATTTTTGATCAACCAATTGTTTTAATTTTTTTCAACATTTGTAAATTCAACTTGTAGTAAGATCACAAGTTTATATTTAGGTTTGCTTAGACTTTTTTCTTTGCTACAAAATACATCTTCAAAATATTTTTGACATGTAAGATAAGATGTCAGTATTTTAATTATGCAACTTTATCTTTTAAAATGTAAGTGTTAAAGAATATTTGCAATGAAACTGTTCTTTTGTGTTTGAGTTCAAATAACTCATAAAATAGTAGCAATCCCACAATGGACAAAATATATACAAATACATATGCCATTTGTACTATTGGATTTCATTTGTGTTGTCTGTTCTATTGAATTGTTTTTTAAAAAGAAGCAATAAATAAAAGGTTATTACTTTATCTAAAAGCCACTAGATTGAGCAACCAAAAATATAAGCAAATATCATAAATCATGAAGAAAATCTTCAATAGGAAATTTTAACTTGAATTCACTCATATTGCTTGCTGCCTGTACTTCCAGCTTGTCTTTCTGCTTAGAATTGTTGATCTGCACTTTCTTGCTCATTCAGCTCCACCCATGAAGTGGTTCTAAAACACTTTAAGCATTTGTGGTTTCCTAAACCTAGGCTGACTTTTATCTCAGCAATGGTCACATTAAATTACAATCTCTGATTCTTTCTCCTCGTGTGTGTGTGTGTGTGTGTGTGTGTGTGTGTGTGTTTTACTGGAGAGTGCACTGAGCTACATCCTCAGCCCTTTTTAGTTTTTGAGACAGGGTCTCACTAAGTTTTTAAATTGCCCAGGCTAAGCTTGAACTTGTGGTCCTCTGGGCTCAGCCTTGCAGTCATTACCTTCTCTTTCTCCTCTTTTCAAGCTTAAACCTGTGGTCCTCTGGACTCAGCCTCGCAGTCATTACCTTCTCTTTCTCCTCTTTTATATTTTTTATCAGCTTTTCTTAACACATTCTGAGATTCTTGAAGTTATAGATGATTATTGTTAGAAACTTCAGCACCTAGAAGCACACCTGTCACTCAGTAGGTACCCAAACATATCAATTAGCAAAAGCAAGCTTAAAATCATAAAACATATTGGAGATGAGCTGCAGTATTCTTCATTCTAAAATAGAATTTTTGTCAGTGTCATTGTTAAATAATTTTAGAAGGTAATACAAATAATTCAAAAAAATGTCTAAAAAACATCCCTTGGATTCAGAGCACTGGCCTAGTATTAAAAAAAAAAAAAAAAAAAAGGAAACACTTGAAAGAATTTTACCAAGTACCATAGTTGGAAATCCAGGCTTAAAGTGCCAGAAAGAAAAATTATAAAATGCAAAGGAACATAAAATATGTAAGGCAATATTGTGCAAGCTATTTACATATATATTGAGAAGCTGTAATAGAGATGATTGGACCCACTGTAATAGAGCAAAAAATAATGAAAGTAAAAATAGAGATATTTCAGTTTTGTTGCAGCATCAAATGGAGTGCCACTTGTGTGTAGATAAACAAAGTGCTCATGGGCATCCATTTTCTGCCACACATTCTCGGGAATGAAAGTAGAAACCATAAAAATATAACTCAAGGCAAGTAAAGCAGACACCTGAGCCATTTTCCCGGCCTGCAAATATCTGATGCTAATGAATGACTGAGATGAAGCAAAATACACTTGATTTGCACACAGCTCTAGATGTTTCTGACTTCATTCATGTAAAGAATAACAAAATAACAAAATCCATTACTGTGACTGATTTTTTTTTAATATTTCATAGATGAAATTTATTTAAAATAATTTTATCTTCTTAAGTAAGAAATTTGAAATGTTGCCAAATTTACTGACTTTTTGTGAAAGGTCAACCAGACCCTTTTTACACACTGAAAGGCCTACATGTTTTATTTTACTTTATTTTAAAGAGAATAAAACAAAACAAAACAAAACAGAGCAGAACAAAGCAGATCAGAACAAAACAATGAAGCAACATAGGATTTCAAAACAAGACAACAGGAAATCAACAGTGGCTACCATAATGTCTGTTTTCTTTGAAATAGTTGTCCATATCTTCACACACAATGAATCCAAACAAGACAAAATAATATGAAACCAATCAAAGCAACAGAATGAAAGCATTATCGGCCTTCAAAACCAGACAACAGGAAAATCAACAATGGCTACAATAATGTCTCTTATCCTCTTCAAAATAGCTATCCATACCTTCACACACATTGAAATTAAATAATACAAAACAGGGCAATTAAATAATCAAATTAAATAATAAAAATAAAATTTGAAATTAAATAATCAAAACAAAGAATAAAAGCATTACTGGACTTCACAATAAGATGGTAGGAATTCAGCAATGGCTACCATGATTTCTTGTTTTCTTCAAAGTAGCTGTTCATACCATCACACGTAATAAAATCAATTTTTATAAACTCTAGGAGAAGTTCTAGGCATGTATAAGCTTATATATGACTTCTATCTTTTCTGTCTTAGAGGGAAAAACAAAATAGAGGAAAAAAATTACAAGAAAAACAAGGACCAAAAGAGACAAATAAATAACAATAACAAAGGGCCCAAAACAATGACAATATAAGCTTTCAAAGCAAGGTGGTAGGAACATAACTAAGGTTGTTATTTTGCATAGTTATCTTCAGGAGAGTTATCAGATTATCAGATATAAACATACAAAATTGATCCAATCCTATATTAACTGTTTTTTAGAAGAATAGAATTAGTATTACAGTCACCTTAGCTATCTTAAGTGTGTGTGTGTGTGTGTGTGTATATATATATATATATATATATATATATAATATCTTTTTTTCTTTTCTTTCTTTTCTCCTTTTCCCTGCATTATTTTTTTCTGCTTTGAGTAGTTTCTTACCCTATTACAATATTTATTGAAGATTTTTTATCTTATTTGCTCTTTCAATTTCTTCCACTAAGGAGACAATACTGTTTTTACAAATGTGAGTTTGTTTTATTTCACTTTTGAGTGTGGTTTCAAGTCAGATCCATTTACCCATAAAAGCCTCAATGTGATCCTTCCTTACAGCTGAGTAGTACTCCATTGTATAAAAATATCACATCCATTTTATGTATTCCTCAGTTGATGGCCATGTGGGTTGTTGTTTCCAAGATTTAGCTATCACAAATTGTGCTACTATAAATATGGGTGAACATATATCACTATGGTATGATGTTTTCAACTCTTCTGGGAATATGCCCCAGAGTGGAATAGCTGGATCAAATGGGACTCCGAATTCCAGGTTTTTGAGGAACCTCCAAACTGATTTCCAGGACTGCATGTTTTGTATTAACATATACACATGTATAATCTTCTGTCATTTAACCATGGGGATGCATTCTGAGAAATACGTCTGCTAAGAGATTTTGTCATTGTGTGAACATGACCTTACACAAACCTAGATAATGTAGCAGGTACTAGACATTTAGGTGTTCCATACCCTGTGGCTTGCCAGGTCAAGGTGAAGAAAATGACACATGATTAAAGCAAGCACTAGTGACAAGGTGGCAATCAATAGACTTTGTAACTATGAGATAGATGAGGCTGCTCTGTGCATATTGCTTACTGTAAACTCTTTTTTATATACATAGAAGGAGCATATTCTAAACTAATGATGAAAACTATAGTATAGTAAATACATAAACTGGTAATATAATCATTTAATTTCATTCCAAATATTATGTACTGCTCATAATTATACTGCTATACTGTCATATGTCTAAGAAATTTCATTTTCACCAGCATTATTGAATAATCTACTCTGCCATAATATCCTAATGCCTGCAACATCACAAGGCAGTAACAGTTTTTTTGTTTGTTTGTTTTGCTGCTGCATTTTTTCTCAAGGAACTATGATGTGTATAGAATTCATCATTGCCCAAGATACTGCTGTGTGGTTCAGGACCGTCTATATTCTCTTTTTAAATTCTTTATTTTAAATTGTAACTGTTGTTTAACATTCCTCGAACTTGAGTATAACTTAAATTAGCTGACTAAGAAAAATTGGGGAAAACTAATTTAGGGTCTCTTTTATATTTATAAAATATCATTGCTATGTCTATACATAGTAATTTAAATAACAGAAAGGATGTAACAGTGATTAAGGATCCTATTTCAGTTAATAGCAGCCTCTAGGTTTTCAGCTTGTGTAAACGTTAGACTGGGCAGCTTCTTTCACAAGGATGTATTAGTTAGTTAGTTAGTTAGTTAGTTAGTTAGTGAGCTATTGTAAGTTGCAGCCTGCTTATTGGGTATAAAAGATCATATTGGAATATTTTTATACCTAGATTTTCAAACTACAGTTGACTGTAACCTATGGCAGGGTGAAGACAGATATTGAAGCACTTGAGATTACCACAGCTGAAGTGAAGAAATCCCAGCCACAGTCGAGCTGTCCTTTGCAGTAGCACATGCTGGATTGCAAACACACCACAGGCTGTGTTCTTTCTCTTCCTGTGCTTTTTTTTTCTCATTGTCAATCTCTCCTTGATGCTCTGGACTGACTGCTGTTTACAGATTTAAGACTGGCCTGCGCAGGTTTTGCTGCCTGGACATTAGGCATAAACCACTGATTTTACTGCTTACTGTTAGCTTTTCTCTTTTATATGCTATAGCCCAAAATAGGTGTATGACATTCTTACTCGGTATTTCTTACCTGTATATGTCAACGTTTTTAGCACCCTTCATGTACCTTATTTTCTTCTATTTTTTTCAGTTATCTGAAAATTTTTTCTTTTTCTTTTTGATTTTTCCCTTTTTAAATATTTTTAAGTATCTCTTGCTCCACATTTGAGAGAATGGAACAGATCATGAGAAGGATGCCAAATATAACTAAAATGCATAGATTTCAAGAAAACTCAATGCAACTAAGGAATAGTAACTTTCCCAACATGCTGAGATCCTGTGGTCTGCCTCCTAGCTTTGCTCTAATTAAATTCACGCTGGTTTCTCAAGTGTTCAAATGATTAAGAGAAAACATAAACTTCTGCCACTTCGATAAGTATATTACCATATTGTCTATTTTATTGTAAATGTCTCTCTTTCAGATTAAAATAAGATTCAATGAAGCCTGAAAAGCTAAGTACCTTTTATATGATCTTAATGGAAAGCGAGTTGTTAGCTTTAGATGAACAATTTAAGAATACTTGGAAGCCAGGTGGTTTTCTTCCTGGATCCTGCTGTAATGATGAACTGAATAGCCAGGACTGTTTAACAATTATAGACCTATGTAATTTCAGATTCCACCACATTCAACGTTAAACTGGATGTTTAGAATAACATAAATCATTTGTGAAGTAAATAAATCCTCTTTCCAACTTAATCATTTAATATGCCAGCTTTTTATTCATAACAAAAGTGCTGTAATGGGAAAACTTGGGAAGTTAGGTGCCTGGGTCTGATAGGAAAATCAGGCTGAGTTTACTCTGCCTCTGATAATATCTGATTTTTTTCCTTTGTTCTTGCAAATCATTGCTTTTTTGTCCTTTTCCTTTCACTCCATTTATCTTTCTTTATAGAGCCTGAGAGTTGATGTGATTTTTCAGCTGTAATTCAGAACCCTCTGTACTGTCTTTTGATTTTCTGAGCCAGTAAATAGAATAATCCAAACCTTAAACTTTGAAGATTTTGACCAATTGAATCTCTTCTCCACATTGAATCTTTAACTCACATTCTGAAACATGATGTTCTTGCCAAAGTATTTTCAGTTTTCAGATGATTATTTTCTTTATCAACTTTTCTTATAAAAGAATGAACTTCCCAAATTGATATCAACCAGTGTTCCAAATCTGAGGGTCAAAGCTAAATTGCAGGGGTTGATAGACAAGCTCTGCCACGGTCTAACTGAGTGACTTTGGCATCGTGTTTTTATTTGAATGGGTTTTTGTCCTTTCATTAGTCAGAGTGGAATCACTAGAGAATGGTAGTGAGGATTTAATAACAAGTAAAGGGTTTTGTTTAATGCCTTTCCCTTTAATGTTGCTCAGTATATGTTAGCTCTTATCAATGTCTCTGCTTGGAAATATGTGTAGTTTTTCATGACCATAAAGCAAATGTTTGTTGAATGAGTGAATGAAAATAAATGATGTATGTATTGTTTTTATATGATGTCATTCTCTGGTTCATTTTTGCCAGGGAATATTAAAGTAGCACAACATTTACA
The DNA here is from genome assembly GCA_004027455.1 of Hydrochoerus hydrochaeris. NCBI lineage: Eukaryota > Metazoa > Chordata > Mammalia > Rodentia > Hydrochaeridae > Hydrochoerus > Hydrochoerus hydrochaeris. The sequence goes on from PVLA01001926.1 coordinate 159,793, forward strand.
CTTGTAAAATTCAGGTTGATTTATTTTGACATTTTATGTAGGTCACATGAATTAGACAGTGTATTTATTTATATTTAGAATAATGAAGGAATGGGTTGTGCACAACAAGAGAAGTGAATTCCTTTGGATTGAATTTTGGCAATTTTAACATTATCCTACTCTTTTAAATATACTACTGTTTAACCAAGAATGATAGTGAATGTCTTAATCTCAGCACTCTAGAAGCTGAGACAGGAGAGATAAAGGGGAATGAAACACCCAACCTACTGGATGTCCAGTATGAGTTCGTGTTCTCTAAAATTAAAGAATGAATTTTAGGAACAATGGAGGTTAACAGCAGAATATATTAATTGAGGGGAAGAAAGCTTTTGTCTGAGGGACAGAAGGGGTCCCGAATGGGTTGCCAAGACTCTGTCTTTTTAGGAACTTTTATAGAGTAAAACCAACAGGTGAGACGTGTCTAAGTGGAGGAACCCTTGGGAACTTGCAAGGTGGGCATATGGTGAGTCAGAACTACAATTAACAAATAAGATTAATTGCTCAAGTAAAACTGATTAAATCGGGAACAAATGGGGAAGGGAGTCACTTAGAGGGAGCACTAACTCTTCCCATAGGGGGTTGGGATAGTGACTTTTGGCTTTCTCAGAGTGATAGAGACCTATTTAGACTATCAGTCCTTAGGACATGGGTGCAATTTTTTGATCCTTTGTCTTGAGGGCTGGCCCACAGCAGGAGATGTCTGTCTCCCCTACAGTTGCAAGATTATCCGGGCTTCTGCACTGGCTCCATGAGGACATAGCTCACTCCCTATAATATTTCTAACTCAGTTGCCTGTAACAGGAAGATCACTGTTATGCCTGGGTTACATAGTGAGGTCAAGACCTGCAAAGACATAGCCAGACAGAATTTCACCACCCTGCTAAAAAATACTACTATTTATCACTATTTGTGCCCATGTTAAAGAAGACAATCTAGGCAGTCCATTAAAACTCCAATGCCTGCCATAACATATTTATGGAAATATATGTTTACATTATATATGGTGTGTATACATAATTTACAGCATGTGTAAGTCTATACTATATTGTAAGCAAATAGCTATGTATAGTTTTATATGATATATAGATACAAAAGTAAATAAGTTTTGCCAAATTAAATTCAATACTTTTAATTACTCGATATTGAAACTAATGTTGTGTGCATTTCTATTCTTCCCTTAATTGTTCAAATCAAATCAAAAGATGTACAGCTATTAAATTCAATTTAATTCTGTCATACCATGTCACTATACAGATCTCCTATCAGAAAGGTGAGATTTCATATTTCTTAGCCTGAATGCTTGCCCAAAGAGATACTAATAATTTTTATTTCTGAGTTTCCTCTTTAGAATAGTGGTAAATGCAACTACTCTCTAATTTATTGATGTATTAAAAATTTCCACAAGTGTTTCAACAGGGAGATAACTTTCGGCTTGATAATTATATTTAACTGTTCAACACTTGGAGAACGTAACCTCTGCTTCCAAATTTTATTTTATAATTAGAAATTGCCAATGGACTTTGGTGAAAGAGTATTGTTAAAACTGAATCAGTTTTTCTTTATTCATGGTAAAGAAATGTTTTTGCTAATATTGTTTGGACAATATCTCATGCCTACATTCTGTACCCTGAGTAACTACTTTGAGATAACAATATACAATGTATTAATTATTGTTACTCTCCTATTATCTTGTTTTGAAATTCTGTTTTATTTTTTCTTGGAAAATAAAAGCTATCATCTTTCACAATGATGAAGGGATTAGTCTTATGAAATCACCTCCACATTTGAAGTCATGTATACAAAATTCAGGTTTTAATTCTACGAATATTAGTTTTTGAACACCTGCTTTGGAGATTACTAATGATCTATTATCATTTCACTATCTGACTTTACCACTTTTCATCTAGAAAGATACAGAAAAAAATATCAAGATGGAATGTGTATAAGGAAAGACAAGACTTACTTAAAATATTCAAGTTGCTCCAGCAAGAATGAAAAAAAAAAGAAAGGTCATATGAGGATATTTGAGCTGGAAATATTTGTTCCATAACCTCTGAGAAATATCTTCTACTGGATCTTCAAAATATTTAGAATATGAGACTCCATTATAATTATACTTCATTGTGAAAGGTTTTAATGTTTATTTTGATTGAAATATTTAGAAAAGAATAGGCTTGCTTTGTATTTTATCCTACTATGGAATCATTTAATAAAAAGACTCCTGCATATTTTAAAACTGTTGCCATCTCCAAGTCCAAGGTGTGCATTTTTAAGAGTTTTCAAAGGAAATGTGTAAGCTGCTCTTCTCCTACTGAGGAGTAAAATTAATGAGTGCTGGTCACATTTCCAGAAACCATCTACTGGCCATTGTCATGAATACTAGCTGTCAGACAGGACACCCATTAACCAGGAAACTAATCGCTGAAAAGGCTTACAGGTAGTTTTATAGCTAGAGTTTTAAAAATGCAGAAAACTGACTGTAAGAGCACATGAACTCTTGACAACCTCATAGGGAATTCAACATTTTCCTGCTCTTGAGAGATGGATTATAGTACCAGTGTCACTGACAGATCAGTTTACCTTTTAGGTTAGTACAAAGAGAGAGGTTTGTAGGCTGTCAAATACTTCAAGAAGTAAGAAAAAATATGACATAGCCTTTAGGTACAGTTGAAAACATTCCTGTCTTTTATATTCTGTGGAACCCTCAGTTATGTTTTAATATCTTCAAAAATAGTAAGTATTGACTACGAAATTTAAAGAAAGATATTTCACCTGAAATGTTCTAATATTTTTGCCTAGAATATTTGTTAATTTTTTTTTCTTTTTTTACTGGAAATCAAACTCAAAACTTTGTTTTGCTAGTCAGGCACTGCACTGCTGAACTATATTCCTGGCTCAAGAATATTTAAATAGTGCAATATGTTTTGTTCTCCAAACTATCAAAACACATAGCCATTTTAGATTTTATAAAATGCAAATTTTAAAGCTAAGCACTTTCCAATTATTCTTTCTCTACAGTATCTCACCAAAGGTGGATTATGAATTTCTCTTTGTTGTGTGTGATTGTGTTGAGCAGTATTTTCTCTTCTCTTTTAGAGTTCATTGCCTTTTAGTAAGATGGTGTTAAAAGTACATTGGTTTCCAGAGTATATTGTTTTTATTCTCTCCTTTCACTGGTTATGCTAATGGTGTCATTCATTGGATGGAAAAATAATCAAACAGCATAGAAGAGTTAGTCCATTTCTCCCCGTAGATTGTAACTGAGATTTTCCCGACCATCTCAAATATAATATATTTACCCTTTCAGCCTGTGTATGTCCCTTCAGGGAGGTTTGGTCTGTATCCATTGACACTTGCTTGAGTTGCTCTGAAATTTCTGGTAACCACTTCTTAAACATCCTCACAACATTTTGTATTTCATAATAGTTTACACAATTTAAAATTATGGTCCTCTGGCCGTCCTCATACTACACAGTCTATTAGAAAGTCATTTTTATGGTTGTTACGTATAATCTTAATATAGTCTTTACAGTTTATGGAGCTAATTTCTAGAAAATACACCAAAATTTAACTTAGGAAATACTTTTATCCTTTTTTGTTATTGTTTATAATTTGTGTTCTCCATAAATTCCCTTTTGCCTTGTTTTATTTATTTATTTATTTATTTATTTATTTATTTATTTAAGACTGAGTCTCACCGTGTAGTGCAGACTGGTTTTGAATTCACTGTGTATCTCAGGATGGCATCGAACTTGCAGTGATCCTCCTGCTTTATCTTCCCAAATGCTGAAAGTAGGTATTGATATAGAGAAATGAAACTCTCTACCTACCGTGTCTGGTACGAGTTCATGTTCTCTAAAATCAAAGAATGAATTTTAGGAACGACGAAGGTTAAGAACAGATTATATTTATTGAGAGAAAGAAAGTTTCTGTCTGAGAGAGAGACAGGAGTCCCGAGAGAAGGTTGCCAAAGACTTTGTCTTTTCTAGGGACTTTTATAGAGTAAAATCATGAGGTTAGATCGGTCAAAGGTTGGGAAAAAATGGGAATTTGAAAGGTGGGCATAAGGCAGGACAGAACTGTGGCCAACCAATAAGAAGTAATTGCTCTAGTAAAATAGATTAAATTAGGAGCAAATGGGGGAATGAGTCACTTAGTAAGCCGGCGTGCTTAACAGCAGTGACTCTTCCTATAGGGGTGGGATGCTGACTCCTGACTCACTCCTGACTTCCTCAGGGTGATAGAGAACTAAGGACTGTGGGTCCTTAGGATGTGGTTGTATTTGCTTTGCCTTTTGTCTTGAGATCTGGCCCACAGCAGGAGGTGATTGTCTCTTCCAAGGCAGCGAGGTATCTGAACTTGTGCTCTGACTCCTTTGAGGGCCCAGCCCTGTCTGACTGCCTATAATATTTCTAGCTAACTCAGCTGCCTGTAACAATATGTGACCCACCATGCCCAGGTTTCACTTGCCTTATTAATATGCTTTTTTCTTTTTTTTAAGGCAAGCAAATTCTTTTGTACCTTCTTTTCTTTGATTTTAATTTTTATCAGTACATGTTTACCATGCGTGGTGCCTTCACATTTCCTGTGAGGAGCAGGTTCATGTGCATAATTCATCTTAATTCTTTTTTCTTTCCCTTTTCTTCTCTACCCCTTTGTTTTATCTCTTTGTCCCTTTCTTTTTACAAAAATCTTATCTCCCTGCTTCTTATATCGACCTTTTATTTTGCTGTTCTTTTTAAAAAATTTCTTAGAAATCCACACATGTGGTTTTATAGTAAATTATTACTTTTAAATTTTAGAGTATAATAATTGTGTTAGTTGTAAAATTCATATGATCTTCATACATAAAAATATTCTGAAATTTTCTGTTGGTGAGAAAAAGTTTCCATTGTTTATCCTCAGAGACCAAAAAATGAATAAGTTGAGGTAGAATTAATTCATTATCAAAATACAGTATATTGTTTTTACCCATTTTCAACTAGATCATTGTGTATGTCTTGTTCTGACAATAATTTCAATAGTTTTCTTTTATGTGGATTTTATATTCTGCAGAAAATAAGAATGAAAATTTTAGCCTGAAGTCTTAGTGTCTCATATTTTACTCATTTTCTATAAAATTTCTAAGAATATTCACTTGTAGTTTTTAACAAATGAATAATTGCTTTTTTCCCCTCATATGTTCTGGTAAAACAGCTACAAAATCAGTTATATAAAAAAAATCCTAATGCTTATCCAAAGACTTTATTATCTTTATATTTAAGATTTATTTGATTTGTTTCTCATGATCAAGCTAATGAATTCTATACATTGTCTAATTTAGTGATTACCAGTTAATTTGCTGAATAAGACAATCTAGCATAAAGGTCTTACAAGTTCATATGATAACACTTACTTATAGTTAATATGATGAGAATTACCTCAAACTTAAGTTTGCCAAAAGATTAAAAAAAGAAAACTGTCAACTGGATGATTAAGGTCAGCTAATACCAAAAAATAAACAAACAAAACATTTTAAATCACAATTACAATAAAAAGCTAATAACAGTTCGTAATACTTTAATTCAATTAAACAGATTTTAACTTTTACAATAAGGTATAAACTATGTAAAAAGCATGTTATTTATAGTTTATTTAGGAATGACAAAAATCCATGTAATCATGCCCCCAAAATAAATAAACATAATATTACCAACTTATACAGGACAATGACAGTCCAGTTGTATAATTTCATTTTTCTGATATCCTTTTGGCTATTTTTTTGAGAACTTAATTGTGGCATGATAATGGGATGAGCATTTTACGTATTCACATTTCATTTTAGAGACTATTGTCATGTTTACAACTTTGGCTATAAATCTAGAGTCAGCAGAGTCAACATTCATTAAGCATTTGCCATGATGTAGGAAGGAGAACTGTGCAATGGAATCTGAGTGGTTTGATTTCATTCTAGCTCCACATTGTACTGAAGTCCTTTCCTATTCTGTTCAGTGGGGATAAGTAAAAACAAAATCTTTAGAGCAGTGCTGTCCAGTAGACCTCGCTGTGATGGCGAAATGATCCGTGTTCAGTGCTAAATTGAATGGTAGCCACTAAGCACATCTGACTCCTGAGTACATGAAATATGGGTAGAGTGAGGGAAAACCCAATTTTTATTTCATTAATTTAAATTTAAGTGTCACCGTGGAACTAATAACTATTTCATTGGGCAGCAAAACTTGAAAGTTTGATGTTGAAGGCAAGTGAGACACTATATGAGTGAAAATAGGGGGAAAGTTAGACAAAAAAATTTTTATCATCTTCCATTGCTGCAGTCATGGCTGAGTTCCCTGTGATGAGAGGCAAGTTAACAAAAGAAAAATACAAATTTAATTAATGTACATTTTATAGGAAATGGGAGTCATTGGAATGATGACTCTAAAGAAGACGTTAACTTGCGCATTTGCTTATGCAAGGTTTGGTAAAGTACTGTATAGTTGCAGAAAAGTACTATCCGACAGTGTAATGTACAATCTGGGACAATGAGGAGGACTTTGTAAGCCCCATTTCTCAGACTCTCCTGTGCTTTCAGATGTGATGCTCTGTACTCAGAGACAAGGATGTCACTTTCCTCCGGGTTTCCGGAGGGCACCTCTCTAATGAGGACTAAATGACCTGTTTCAGGGAAGCAGAGGGGAAAAATCAGAAAGACCCTTATGCTTCTGCTGTTTTCTCAAATGTCAGCGTGGCATATGCTAAAGTGTCTTATTTTGAAACTCATCATTAACGTGCTAATTATTATAATAATATTCCTCATGATACATACTGGGATATATAGTGATTTTATAGGTTTATTTCTTTTATAGCAATCATGTAAGACCTCATTACATTGTTAGGTAAAAAGATCAATGTTTAATTAGGCTAAAAACCTCATTCAGGTTCTTAGTAAGAATAGGTGGATGATTTAACTCCTCTTCCCACTAGTTCCAAAATATGCTAAAAAAAGTCATCTTTGTATTTGTTTAATAATCAAGATCAACTGACATATTTCTTTATGAATGTCTATCTTGAAATGTGTACACACTAACATCATTTTAGCTAACAACCTACTTTTCCAATTTGAAGGAGTACTGAGCTCCTCTTGGGAAAAAAACAGACAAAAACATTATAAAAATATCTGATGACATTTTCTTTCAATTGTGTTTCCTTAAATACCTTAAATAACCATTTCCACAGACTTTTAATATATATTCTGGTTCCACATTGAATACTAGGTGAAGATATGATTTTTACTGCTCACTGTTTTTCCCATACCATTTCCAGGAAATGGAGTTTGTTCGAACTATGTGGAATCTGTAATATTCTTAAGCTTTTGTTAAAGACTGTTGCACACCACATTCTGAAAAAAAATCACTGGAGACTTGATTCATATCTTAGAGACCCTCAGAGGTTATTTACTTGATTCAAGACAGAATAGTAGTCAGGTAGAGAGAGGGATCCCCTGTGTAAAATAACAAATCCCTACAAGACTTCACCATTCATCAGAATGAGAACAAGGTGTGTGAAACATTGCTGCTGACAAGTTGCTGATGACACCCACTCTATTTTAAAATACGGTGTGGGTATTCACATTTGCTGGCCATGCTTTATATTTGTCTGTCTTTTTCAATATATTTGAAAAGTTCAAGTTTAATATTAAAGAATTATTTTTAAATACCATAACCCATTCTTACAGGCAATGTCACAATGAGTGACTGCTGCCAAAGGCAACAGCATGCACCTTATTTCTGTATAAATATTTACAAATTATCTCATTTTTTAATAGAGTTAAGTGTAGGATTTGTTTGGGGGTTTATGTGATATTGAATCCTGGGCCCCATGTCCTTTTAAAATAAAAATAGACAGAACACTTTTATAGTATTCAACTTCAAAAATGCACAACAGTTTGCACATGGAGTTTATGACAAACTCTTTTTGCTTCCATGAATACTTTTTAGAGAAGTGAAATTGATGTGGTACAAAGAAAGTACAGCCAGAATGAATTGTAAATTTACTTGGATTTTGTGAAATATCAGGGAAAACAAAGCTAAACTTTAAAAAGAATAACAGTTGTATTTGTGTGGAATTTCTAGAAGTATGCTTTTCTGAACTCTAGATGTGTAACATGCTTATGAATGTAGTATTAAAAGGTTGAAAAAGCTATTAAGTCACCTGCAGTGGTGCACACTTGTCATACCTGCTACTCTAGAGGCTGAGACAGAAGGACCTCAAGTTAAAAGCCTGTTTGAGGAATGTAGTAAGACTCTGTCTCAAAATAAAGAAATTTGAAGACATAGCTCCATTGCAGAGTGCTTACCTAGCATGAGCAAGGCCTGGAATGCAATATATGTACATATTATATATGTAATATTAATATTATATATAATATTGGTCCTATATATAGTATTTTGATTATATATATATATATACACACACATATATATATATATATATATATATATATATGAGAGAGAGCAACAGAGAGAGATAGAGAGAGAGACTTAGACAAAGAGAGAGAGTCAGAGGCAGACAGAGACCCACTCAAAGACAGAAGGCATGAAAAGAGATGAAAAGGCATGATAACCTTCCTGACATTTCTCAGACTGTGCCCGGAGAGCCCCTGCCCCACAATCTACCTTTTTATTCTGATGATCAATGAATAAAGCTATTTAAAATTTTATAATTCTTTGTATATGTCTCAAAAATTATTTAAATTTTTTTGAAGTTTTATTTTGTTGCATTGCATGGATACAATATAAACAACAGAAATACCTGTAAATTGTTTTTGTTTTTTACATGCTTCACGTGTATCTTCCAATCTCCCCAGTCATGTCATGATTTAGGTCGAGTCACACCTTGAAAATTCAACCTGAAAATCCTACAGAGCTAGTTTTGCTCAAAGATAAGACAACCTAAGTTTTTCTGTTTCAGATATGCCACCACTTTCTCTCTCAATCTCATTTATTCATAACTTCTTTCATAAGTTTTAAAAGCAGAACTTGTATAAAATCTCAAAATCTGAAGGAGATGCTATGAAAATGGTTAGCCATTGTGAGAATTTTGTCCTGTGCCTAGAGTAATGCAATCTGTGTGAGAAGTATACAGTCTGCCTTACTCCCAGAATCACATGTTGCGTTATGGTATCATGATATTTACTGAAACTTACAGAACATTTTCAATGAGTCCTTGAGAACAAAACCAGTGTTTTGCTTTGTCCATTTAAAGTAATTATATTCTCCTCTCTCAAATCTTGCCCTATAATTTTCGTCTTGAATTGTAAGAGTCTTAACAGTGGTGATCATATAAGCTCGTGCTCCCATTTTAAGCTTTTCAAATGTATTGGATGGAAAATCCTGGGGGCCGTAATGCTTAAAATGGTTTTGGCACAGTTGATCATGTTTTAGGGCATATTTCCTTAAATGGAATAAGGAACCATGCAGGTGTTTCTGAGTAACTATATGTCATTTTTCAGACTCTTTGGCTTCTGTTTTTACTTTTAAGTGAATCCTATATTTTATAATCTTTATAATTAAAATAATACTCTTTTATACCTCAGAAGTTTCTCTGTATCAAGTTGTTGTTAACTTCTCATCTTCTCTCATACCCTGACCTATAAAAAGTGGCAGAAGCACTCAGTGACTAACAGTACCTGTGCCAGAAGCAGCTATTCATGGTAGAGACTGAGTAAGATGGTGCATATGACCATGCATGTGCAGAAATGGGAGTAACTTAGAAAAGACTTTGAGATTATTTTGTGTTTTTTCTTGTGTTTTTGACTAGCTGATACTGAAAAAAGGGGAAGGCAATCATGACACTCATTATGTGCTCGCTGATTCTTTCTCTCTCTGTTCTGATAGGGTGGCTGTTAAAGACTTAGACCGTGGATCATCCAAACTGAAATTCTGCTCTAACTGTAAAATACAACACAAAATTTTTGAAAAAAAATTACTGTTATAATAATTTTAATATTTCAATTCTTATCCTAATTAAATGCTATATCTTGATTAATATTAAAGTACATTATTAAATGTCATTTATCATACTTATTTTCATAATTTATATGAGGCTAAAGTTTTAAGTTTTATGATTCCCCTAACATTGCTGTTAGAGTTTTGTGATACTTTTAAAGACTGCTGTCAATAGTTTTCTCCTGACATTTTAGCTTATTGTGTGACATTTTAAATCTTTTTGATATCTGTCTGCTAACAAAATTCCCATTTAACAGCGTCTACCCAGTGACTTTAAATATATTCAGTGAACGTTTAGAGTGAATGAAAAGTGTGTTCCAGGGATTTGGGCCATAAGGAGTTAAAACTGAGCAGGGCTTCATGACATTTGCTTGTATTCCCAACACTAAGACAGGAGCATCTCAAATTCAAGTGCAGCTTGAATTTAGATATTAGCAAGTCCTTGTCTGAAAATAAAACATAAAGTTGAAAAATAAGAAGTTCTAGAAGTATAGCTTTGTGTGAAGAACCAGCTTTCATCTTCCAGTTTAAATAAACCAACCAACCAACAAAAAAGCAAACAAAATCCTGTAGAATTATTTCATCCAATTCCACTGTATCTCATGTATTATGGTTTCTTTCAAGATTTTGTTATAAATTTGGAAATATTCATTTTCCATATGTTAGAACATAAAGGAAAAAACATCTCAAAACAATATTGCTACATGTGGTGACATACTCCTATATTCCCAGCACTAGGGAGACTGAGGCAGAGGGATCACCATGAATTTGAGGTCAGCCTGGGCTACACTGTAAGTCCAGATCAGTCTGAATGTCATACTGAGACCCTGTCTCAAAAAGAGAAAAGAAAAGAAAAGAAAACAAAACAAAAACAATAAACAGAAAAATATTAAATATTTCCAGATATACCAAACTGCCAGATAAAAAAGCAATAAACCCTAACTTGGATGGTATTTTAGTACAGGTATTCAGTTAAAATGTTTCTAGAGCAAAACATTAGCATAATTAATTCTCACTTTGCTCTCATAGTTACAATGACTAAAGTCCAAGAAACCTGGAGAAATTGGAATAAAATGACACCATTGCCCTTACTTTGTTAGATGTTACTAATTTCACGTAAGGGTTCATATGATCAGAGTTTGAAGCTACTGCATTATTTAGGGCCTACATTTCCTCAATCATTGACTCCAATAAAAAAAAAAGTAACATCTGGAATGATGTCCTCCAAATCTGTAGCATTTTTTGTAACAAAGAGTTTGAGTTATAGGAAAAACTGCAGAAATGATAGAAACTTTTTTTGGGGTTGAGTGTCAGGTAACCAGATAAAAGCAATTTTTGAACAGGTCATAGCAATTTTTTACTAAAAATAACTATTTCATCGAGATTTCTGTTAAAATAATTTATTTCTTTTATTCAGTTATTTAAATCTATGACAGTTGCATAAAACATAGTTTTTAGTGTGATAAAATACTCTCCTTTAACCATCTCATGCTGAAAACAGATTTTCTCATTCGTGCCATTTATCTATTTATTTCTATTTATTTTTGATTTTTCAAGACAGGATCTTCATATGTAGTTCAGACTGGATTTGAAGGAGGTTCAGACTCACAGCTATCCTCCTGCCTCAGCCTCCCAAGTTCTGAGATTACAGGCATGTGCCACCATGCTTGGCCCATATTCATTTTATACATATTGTTTCTTCAGGGGCATCTGTGTGTTCACAGAATGTTAATCCTGATCACAAAATAGGCACCTGATTCAAAAAGAATGGTTCAGAACTTCTTCTGACAATTTTATAGTTGAGACTGTTTTTCCCTTTTTAGAGTTAAGTATTCATTAATGCTTTTGTGTGTTTGTGGGTCTGTTCTCTGTGTATCTGTGCCCAGAATCATTTTGGTGAACCTATGTTTGATTTCTTCAAAAAATATTTTTAAAGACATGCAATAAGCATACGGTACAATACCTGGGATTATAAAAGAAACTTATTCAAGTAAAATTATCAATGTATAAAAGGAAAAACAAACTCCATTAAATAATTTTGTATGCGATTTTTAACAAGGAGAGCAACCACCAGCAGCACTGGGAGTCTTGAGATAGAAAATCAGAATGAAGCAAGAATGTGGAGATTGGAGATAACAGCAGTGCAAATTGTAACAGCCGCCTTTCCCTATTCTGTGGGAGTCCCTAGTTATGTAACATAGTTTTATTGGCTTAATTTTGTTGGCTGTGCTTGTGTTCACCTAGCGAAGCTTTTGGGTGACTATTGTCAGAGCTGACAAACTCATAATTTGCTTTTGCTTAAATAAAATTTCTAACATACTTCAAATTGTAGAAACTGAGCTATGACAGTGATTAAAGCCCTTGTTCTAGTTTTCCACTGAAACCAAGCCAAAGCCTAATCATTTTTCCATGTTTAAATTGATTTGGAATTGGTTACTGTCACTGGCAATGACAGTATTAGTAACTAATATAATCGTGTTTTCACTGATGACTTCCAAAAATAAAATGTCTTCTTTGTTTTGAAGCTGTGTATCATTTTAATGCAAAGTCAGCACTAAGAGTTATGGAATTTTGTGACCATTAAGCTTAATTTTATCCACTTGACTGACTTGGCAGCCACCCAGGGGACTGATGGAGCACACTTCTGGGGGTTTCTGGATTCATCCTGTGTATTATATCTGCTCCCTTGCCTCTTCCTTTCTGAAGCTTTTTCCCTACTCTACTTACTGCTAATGGGTGAGCAGCTGCCCTTCTACCATGGTGTTCCTGCCTTCGGCTAACCATGGACTGAGCCCATTGAAACAAGAAGCCAAATTATGTTCTCCTTTAACTGTGGATTTTGAGTATTTTGATCCCATCGTTGGGGAAGCTCATAAAACATCAAATGTATTAGGGAAACTATTGTTAAGTTCAAAGTCAATAAATCAAAAATCATACTACATTTCCTAAGACATTTCTACATTTCTTAAGACATTTAAAGTAATGGTACACACTACTGTCCATTTTTTTTTCAGAAAAATTAAAATATTCTATATTTACACTGCCTAATCCAATAGTTTCACACAATGTGTGGTTGCTGCACACTAAAAATGTGTCTGGCATGGATGAGGACCTGAATTTTTAAAATTTAATTTTAACTAATTGAATTTAACTTCAAACAGTCAGATAGGGGATCATATAGTGATCCTCTTTATGCGATCTAACAGTTTCCTAGTCAAGAGTGTCTCAGAATGATTGCGACAGCTGCTCTCTTTATTGTCTCATGGATACTCCATTTATTCCCGCTTGGCTTTTGAAAAATGCGATTGCTACATGTGAGGCAGGAGGAAAACCACATACACTAGCTAAAGCCTTGGCTTAGAAGTCAGACAGGCACTGCGCTATTCAGTCTAATCCCTGTCATCCATGCTAACTGTGTGTGAGGTAGCAAACTCAGGCAAGTCTTCTAACCTCAGTGAGTCTTGGTTTCATCATCTATTGAATGGGGACAGTAATATTTTTTCATGGTATAAATAGAATAAAATTAACTATGTTGCAAATAAAATTAAATACATTTAAAGAGTTTAGCATAATCCCTAACACTACTGTTAATTCATAAATATTGTCATGCAGAATTTATAAAATTTATTTTTCAAGTATCCAAATGAATTTATCATAATCCATGGCAGTAAAAAAATGCTAACAAAATCTTTCACCTTTAGCAGGAGGCTATTTTTATCTCATCATATTCAGATGATATTTTGAGAAGATACCTTATTTCATATAATAAATATATATCTTTTCTCAGGTGTGTGATCAGAAGTGGGAAGATACTTTCCCATGATGCTGGGCAGCAATACTCAGGTACAGAACCCAGAATCAAGGTGGGGAAACAACACATACTGCACAGAATGCTGTGTTGCTAAGCTGTGATACTTGGTAGACAAGAGGCATTAAACTCATTTTCCTCTACTGTCTACCTCAGCCATTCTGATACTAAAAATGAAGTCATTAGCTGTAGAATGACTTATTGTGCATAACAGCAATGGAACTTTATAGTTACTATGACAACATTTTCAGTTAGAAGAAAGATATGAGGCCAGTTACGGTGGCACACACCTGCAATCCCAGCATGCTGGAGGCTGAGGCAGGAGGACCATGGCAAGTTCAAAGCCAGCCTGAGTTACATAATGAGACTGTCTCTCCCCCAAAAGGGGCTAAATATACTCTTTTAATCTCCTCCTCTCTTTATTTTCCACTTACAATATCAAAGCTAACAATGTGGCCAGTGAGAAAACTTTATACACAGAAAAGCTAGACCATATGGCCTTTGCCATGCTGAGTGCCTTTGTGTCCTTGTTCTTTAGCCTCTGTGGTTCTGTCCAAAGTGAGAATAACACACACGAACTTAGCACATGGTTTTTTTTTTCAGTACAATTAGAGTTTTAAAACTGGGTACACACTGAAAGCTCTGGATCATTGATGCCTGTGACAGCCACTCTGAGAGTCTAATTTGAGTTCCTGTTGAGCATTGTCCATGCAGCAGGGCTTTTTTCTAGTCACCAGAGGATTCTAACATGTAGCACAGTTTAAGAATACCTGTCATAATCTCTCTGGTTGAATAAGTCATGCTTCATTAGATGATTTCCTGAGTTGTCCTCTCCCCCATTGTTTCAGATGAAAAGTTAAATCAGTTCTCTTGATTCTTTTTTTATTCTGAACATAAGTATTCAAATGAGATGGGACACTTGCTACAGTAATTTGGACATGCATACCTCCAATTTTATGGTTTAGATGTAAAAGGACCTCATGTTTCATGTATTTGGAAGAGGACTGGATCATGAAGGCTCTATACTCACCAGCAGATTCATCCATCAGTGCTTTTAGTGGCTGAGTGTACTGTGAGGAGAAGGGGCCTGTTTTGAGATGGAGCCTGAGTGGAGTCACTAGGACCATGACCCGAGAAAGTAGCTCCTTGTCCCTGGCTTTTCCCTTCTCTCTCTGGTTCCTGGCTCGCCTGGGTTGAGTACTTTCTTCTCTGCTGTACCTTTCTACCTTGCCCTTTCTGCATTCTGGAGCCAGTGACTGTGTACTGCAACTGCGAGTTAAAACAAAACTCTAGGTTTCAGGTGTTGGATAGTGGGGGTCAGTAAAGGGAAAGTGGTTAAGTTGGGTAATGCGCTGGTACTTGAATTTTTTTTTTCTTGAGGCTATGAAGGTACCCATATTGGCCACAATTACTAATTTCCTGTCCTGAAGAAAGTACTTGGGAAAACTGCATGTCTGTAAACACTAAATCAGTATTTTCTCCTTGATACAACCTGCTGATCTTTTGATAGTTTCACACATTTTATGAACCAAACATGTCTTTATTTCTTCAATAATATTAAATATTCACTCCTCTTTCTACACATAAACCTATCTCTACACACAAGTCCCTGAGATCCTACTTCTCTCTAATCTCTATCAGTTTGTTTTTCAATACTGTGAAAGCCAATTGACTTCTCTCCAAGCGGTGTAACCTTTTGTTCCGTATTCCACCCATCCCATCCTCTTTCAGGTACTGTTTTCTCAGATAATTTCAAATTTTAACCTCTCTTACCTTCACCTATCTTGGTTGTACAGAGCGTTTCTTTTAAAAATCTGTATCTGTTCCAGTTTTGTTGTGTAAATATTATGTTCCCTTAATATTTTTCTACCAGGCTCCTCTGTGACTTAAATTGTATTCATGTATACATCTAAAATTTTAACTAGACCTCTTTGCCTACAAAATTCCTTATAAATTAACCATTCTTCTAATACAGGTCTGTGAAATAATAGACGCTATTTCTGAATTCAATGATATGTTACCAGAGTTCAAGATAATTTAGAAAACAAAAAAAGCCTGTATTCTATATATGCAGACTTTTAACAATTATAGAATATTTGCTACCCAAGTGTCTCTGAAAAACAAAATGAGTTACACGTTAAGAGAACAGTTCAGCTAATGGCTACCAAACAGTTATTGTCCATCATATGTTGTGTCCTGATCTCCCATTTCGCCTCAGGACAGTCACCTGAATGAAATACCTCAAGCCCTGAGAAGGAAGCCCTTACCTGAAGTCACAAAGTAAGTGCCCGGATTCAAATTCAAACTCCCTTCCCTTTGCAGAAGAGCATGGATTCTTGTATATATGAATTTCAAATGCCCTATAGAATTGAAGGAGCTTGTGCTTGGAATCATATTTGATATTTACCTAGTAGCTTGCAGAAATCCTGACATGTACTTTTATTTAAAAGAAAAGTAATAAGGAAAAATAATAAGAATTGTTGACTGCTAGCCATGTGCCAGTACCTTAATTAACCTAGTAAACATTTAACATTTTTACTTGAATTAAAAATGTTAGTGTGTAATATGACAACTGACTACATTAATTGACAATGACTAAAATAACCTATAAATGAAGCCCTTGTTTTATCAGTTTTTCTTTCCTTTTTGGCAAGTATGCACTTTATCAGGAAAGGAAATTTAAATTATGTGAAAGTGAACACAAGCTCCTTTTCTCTAGCAGTTAGGATTTCTTAAGCAAAACAATTTTTTTAAAAAAGAATAAGATAATCGTATTCATCATGAAAAATGATCACATCTAACATTTGTTGTTTTTAGAGAAAATTATCATAGTAGACAATACCTCTTTTTTTGCTGTGGATTCTTAAGCAAAACAATTTTTTAAAAAAAGAATAAGATAATCATATTCATCATGAAAAATGATCATGTCTAACATTTGTTGTTTTTAGAGAAAATTACCATAGTAGACAATACCTCTTTTTTTGCTATGCAAAAGGAAAGATGACTTGAGAACTACTGCAAGAGCTAAATGATATACAATTATAATTACTTTAAAATATCCTTTGTACCAAAACTACATCTCATAGTCACATGGCCTAGATTTCTTTCTTATTTCATTTTTATATGCATTTTAATTCTCTGTGAGCATAATTAAAGAAATATGTCTAATATTTCCTTTATAAGAAGATAAATATTCAAAAGAATTATTCACATTAAATTAGTATATTGTTCAAAATAAAACAAAATATTCATTCAGACTATTTTGTATCTTAATTATTTTGGATGTCCTTTGTTTCTCACGGTAATGTTCTAATGTTTAAACTTTTCAGAACAAATATACTTACCTTGTTCACTTTGTCTTTAAAATATTTTTAATATATGTGAGCAACTATATGAAATTAACTTACTCAGTTTGTTTTCAAGGAAGGCATTTTACAGAAGGGTAAATGTAACCAAATGATTTTAGAATTTGGAAATGGAAAGAATCCATTCATCCTAGGGGTTGTTTGTATATTACATAGATGAATGCAGGTGAGAATGGAAACATACGTGTTTAAGAAGGCTGGAAAGAACTCACTTATGCTGGAAAGCCACAGTTAGGAATCATTCATGAAAATGACCGTTGTTCTTATTTTAATTTTGACAAAATAGGAAAACAATAATAATGTGAATACAGCATAATTGATTAAATTCATTTCATAGTAGTTAAATGTCTAGGCTTCATTTTTAAATGCTGAGAGTATTCTGTCTCTAAAGGACCAGGTGATGACATATGATTCCTTTAGAAATTGGTTTTTCATCTCCCCACCATTGACATATTGAGCTAGTAAGTGACTCTGTCATGGGTTGTTATTGGATTCATTTGAGGACATTTAGCTGTGTCTTTAGTTTCTACAAATCAGATACTAGCAGTAAACCACTACCTCCATGACCCTAAGTGGTGCCCGTCAAAAATGTCTCCTGATACTGCAAAATGTTCCATGGAGAGCAAAATATTCACTGACCAAACAACTTCTGGGAGTGAGCAATGGGAAACTGAGGCCGTTGCTTCTATATTTACTGGAAGTGTTCTTTTCACCATCTCCGACGACCTGCTGGTTGCAGTATTTGTTTTTAGACCTCAATTTGTCTCTATTGGTGGCATTATTGGTTGGTCTTTCTTTCTACTTAGAAGTAGTGTACCTTCTTCATTTGGCTTCTGGAAAACCAGTTTTGACTTTTCACAGACCTCAATGAAATCTCAGTCTCTACCTCTTTTCTGGTTCCTTCTTCTGACTTTGACCTTTGAATGGCAGCAACACACAACCTCAGTTAAAACAACTCTTCTTTCTTCACACATTACCTAGGTGATCTTATCTCATCTCATCTTATTACCTTTAGAAATATTTATATGCATCCCACATTTACATCTTTAGGTTTTACTACTAAGGATATATTCTGCCTATGGATGAGTCTTTGAGCGCAAAACTGTGGTGTCTTTGCATGGTTACTGGCATGGGGTGTCATTTCATTGCATTTTGGGGATGTCCTTATCCCCTTCTTGCCTTCATATCTACTTGTTGCTGTTTTGGGCTTCCACTTACCTTGTATCAGAAGACCTCCTATAGCTACATGGGGAAATAGCTATTAAAACATAACTTTTGAGAGTATTCCTGTCTGAAAATACTTTGTTCTTCACACATACTTGAATGGCATGTATAAAATCTTGAAGGGTAAAAGTACTAGGTTGAAGATAATTTTAATCCAGTGTACTGTAAACATTGATTCATTGTCATCTTCCTTTCAGTGTGGTATTGAGACCCAGTGCCATTCTGATTCCTGTTATTTGCCAAAACAAACAAACAAACAAACAAACAAACAGAATAAAACAGCAAACAAAAAAAGCAAAAAAACTCTGATTGTTTTCATCACTAAAAGACAACTAGATCTTTGTTTACAGAACAATTTGTCATGGATATTCATATGCTGTGCAAAATTTCAGGTAAAATATTAATTTAGGAACTCATATAATGATTTGGTTGTTACTTTTAATATCTTCTATTAGTTGTATTACTCTTATAAAATATACAGATACTAAACTTGTGTTTTTTCCTTTAATATTCTAATTTTTTAAAATTTTCTGTCTCATATTTTTCCTCTGCCTTATGGATGATTTAAAAAACTTATCTTCCATTTGTATTGTACAAATAGAGCATACATTGTACCCTGTAGAGCAGCATTATTGGACAAAACTCAGGGAAGATCAGATCTGAAGATGTGCATTGCAGCCTAAATTCCAGCACTAGATTGGATACTGACTTTGGGGATGTGAATCAGATTTTGGAGCACTGGAGCTTTAAAACTAATTAATTAATTAATTTTATTTTTAAGAGTATAAAACCAAACAAAACAAAATAGAATAAACCAATCAAAACAAAACAATAAAAGTAATACAGGCCCTCACTACAAAATAATGGGAGATCGACAATGGCTACCATAATGCCTCTTGTTATCTGAAATTAATAGTTTACCTGAAATTTGGCACAACATATGAATATCCATGACAAATTGTTCTGTAAACAAAGATCTAGTTGTCTGTTAGTGATGAAAACAATCAGGGTTTTTTTTTTTGCTTTTTGTTTGTTTGTTTTGTTCTTTTTGTTTGTTTGTTTTCTGTTTTTTGGCAAATAACAGGAATCAAAATAGCTGCCCATACTACCAGACATATTATTTAAGTATTTGAGAAATACCAGCTTCTTTTCTATTTTGAGTAGAGATTAGTAAACATTAATAATATGATGTATTGGAATGTTTTCTCTGTTGTGTTTTATCATTTTGGGACTTTCAGTGCAATGTAAGCACCAGCACATCTGGGAGAATTAGGAGACTGAGCTTCAAGTTTTTGTATTAAATCTGTTAAACATCTCATATAGGATGCAAGCTTTGTCACATGGGCATTTGGTGTGGAAAAATGTAAAATATGCACCCGTCTTTGTGTGAGTTCAGAGCTGGGGTCCAAAGCTGTTAGGTGAACCTGTTTTCATAGAGCTTCACAGGACACTGACTCCTCTGAGGTCAGCCCGAAGGGACTCACTGCTAAGTGATTGGTGATAGTTAGCTTCATCTTGCATTCACCCCCTTGACTCTGTTACAGTCCTGGAACATACAACTCTGTCATCAATGAATTGTGTACTCGCAACCTAAGATAACTATACTACTGATAGCTGAAAACAGTACAAAACAAAGTAAAAGATAAAAAAAAAAAACCCTGAGAAGTGAAGATTGGGTAAGCACCTTGGAATTTAGATCATGTCTAGCTATGATGACCAAAATAAGAATATTTTTATGACAAGCCCAGAAAGTGCACATATTTTCTCGGCCTATTTTGAATATATAATCCTAGATAACTGACTTGATCATGTATCTAACTATATATGTCATATATATATACTTATGTATTATATGTATCCAGCTTTGTGGAGAACCAGTTCCTTCTGTGAGAGGTCACACTTCCAGGAATCATCTTTGGGCCATTTTGCTCTTACCTTCAAACAACTTTTCTTGATATATTCTTATTTCCAAAAGCTTTGTTTTATTTTAATTTTCTATTAATATTTTGAAAAATATGTTAATAATTTCCATCTTTTTATCTTGCTGAATATATCATGGAGAGAAATGGGAGGGCAGGTAGGGAAAAGGAAATAGGAAATAGAAATGGTTAAGGTTCAACACGTGTACATAGCAGTTCTCCAAGATGAATGCAATTGTTTTATACCACAAACAAATACTAATAAAAAAAGAGAAACAAACACACAAAAAGCCAGAGATGAGAGATCTCTGCTGATTTTCCTGCCCTCTGAGGACCCTATGAGAAGAGCACCTGACAGTTAAGGAAGTGGACTCGTCAGACACTGAATCTACTGGGACCTTGATCTTGGATTCCCCAGGCTTCAAGACTGGCAGAATTAAAGACTTATTGTTTAAGCCACCCAAGCTATGTGAATTGTGACAGCAGTTGGAAAGAAGACATACAAATAATTCCCACTTTTGGCATTTTTAACTCTTTCCCTTTATATTTATAAACATGTTCAAGTTTTCTCCATTGTTAAAATAAAAGCATGATCTTTGGAGCACACCTCCCTTAGGTCTGATCTAATTTCCTCATTTTCTTTGGAATTACTTCTAGTCTCTTTTTGTAGTCTTTTCATTTCCTTTGCAGCCCACAGAACACAGGCTTCCATCCCTACTTTCATTGCTCTTTCCAAGGAGATGCAGTCTCCAGATTGTCAAATCTAATGATCCCTTGCCTTCCTAGGTGCTGTCTCAGTTTACACTTTCTGTCTCAAAACACTAAACTCTATTGGTTTCCAAGTCATAGTTATGTCAGGATTCTTCCTGTATTTTCCCGGAATTTCTGCTTTATGAATTCCTTTGTAGAATTCCCTTTTATCTATTTTGTAAACATCTGTGTTCTATGGAGTTATAATTTTGTCCTAAAACTCTTCAATTTCTATCTTTTCTTCTTGGAAGTTATTACTTCTTTTTTGACTTTGTACACCACTCATATGCCCATAATCTCCCCAAACCCGTATTTCTTTTCCTCATTTCTCCTATTATTGCAGAATCATATAGTCAATTTCTTCTGGAAATGTCTCCTAGCAAATTTACAGGGATGTAAGGGTCCAAAATGAAAATAATTATTTCCTGTTCCAAACTTGCTTCTTTTTCTATAGTTTGTAGTTAATGCTACTGTGATCTTACACAAAGAGAAGATACCAGCAATAGCTGCTTTTTAAAAAAGAACTGTGCTCCCTGGTTTAGCTTAGTCAGCTAAAGCCCCACTCTGTAAATGTGAGGTTGTGAGTTCCATCCCAGAGGCAGCAAAAAAAAAAAAAGACTATAAAAAAATCCTTTATCTTTATAGTTTCTGTTTCTTGAAATTCCATACTCAGTTCCCATCGATGAATAGGAAGTGAAAAACATAAAGTGAAATCTCAGCCTGTAGAGATGATTTATCTTAGATCCCATGCTTAAATTCAACAATCTTGGCTTGTTTCTGAGATGCTTTTCTGTAATGTGACATGAATGGAAATTTATGGAAGAATCGCTGAGTCTCTGATTCTTTGTCTTTCCTCTTGATTTTATTATATTTACTAGAAAATATTTCTTCAGTTTGCTGCCTGAAAAGATTTTTCATTAGAGAATGGGAACCTAGTCGGCGAAGAGTATGTGATATCTACAGCTTCAGGATACAGCACTTAGAGATGATCACTTGGCTTCTGTTTCATTATGATAATCATCCTCTTAACTAAACTTGCTAGCTCTCCTCTATCCCCATTCACAGACCCTAAGTTTAATTCTATTTTTAGTGAATAAATCACACTTCTCTAGAGTTGGAAAAGTATCAGTGATCTAGAGATCTACATTGGTCTTAAACAGATTTAGTCCAAATTTTTAAATTTATTTTAAATTTTATTTAATTTTTTTATTTTAACAAAGTTATGCCAAGTTCCAAATGTACTTGATACTGCTTATTATTGAGATACTTGCAGATTTTGAATTCTAAAAGATCATATGTTTCCCTTTGTATTGTGTGTTCTTTGACTCTCCACTTTCAAGATTTGTTACCATGTCTCCTACTCACTCTTCCAATCTCTGAGAATAAAACGTGACAAAAATCTATTTATCATAATATATATAAAGTTTGGGGGTAATTGTAAATATAGATATAAAATAAAATAAATGTATTCTTACATATCACATGGACTTTACATATTTTATTTCATTTCAACCTCACAACATTTATTAGAGAAGAATGCTATTACCAGCCTATTTTGCAAAGGAGGAACTGGGGCAGAAAGAGGTTAGCTTAGAGGCCCTATTTTTTATACACTGTACATGATAGAATGCAAATTCAGACCTCAAGGTCTGTACCATCTCTTATTCAACTTCATCAAATCCTTTTTGTGTGACAGGAGGAACTTGAATAATATATCAAGACAAAGTCATCCTGACTCCTAACATCATATTCTGTAGTTATTGTGGTAGAAGCAAACAGCTTCATTTGAAATTTGAATAAAAAATTAAAAAATACTCTTCATTAGTTATTGAAGTATAAGTGGGTCAGACTACAAGTAAGTCAACTTATATGATGGATATGCTTTGTTAATAGTTTTTAATTTTATAGTACAGCTTAGTGTAGAAGGCCAACTAGACAGCTCTCCCTGAAAGTAAACCTATCACCTCTGTAGTATATAAACCAGGCCCTGTCTCCGTGTACTGATAAGTACAGAGCTGGCTATACTATTTCCTTCTCCCTTCAATTGGCTCTCAGTAATGTAAATAAGGCTAGCTAAAGTACTGATGTGTGATCTTTAAGACCAACCACGTTTCCTTTTTCTTCTCATCATGTTCCCCATAAATGATTTAACACAGTGGGCTGGCAGAGCTATATAGTGCTAAGAATGTCAACTGGATATGAGCCTCGAAATAAGAAGCTATAACTTCCCAGAGCACAAAATTTTACAAATCATAAACTGAAACAATAGCCTCCTAAATTCATTTACATGCTACCCCAGTCGAGTTACGCTGATTGGCCTTTCTGCATACTATTTGCCCTGCATTTTGCAGAGGTGCCTTTCTAGCTACTTGGCTAGAAAGTAATTCCTGCCATACTCACCTTGAACCACCACCTTCTTAGTAAGATAATAAATTCTGGGTGAGGCTTTGGGTCAAAGCCTTTGTTCCATGTATCCTTACCTAGACCAGACTCAGGATCCCCTGGCTTCCCATACCTTTAACTATGTCTTATCATGGGTTACTTTGGAGGTGGTAGATTGGAATTAACTTGCTGGGATTCCAATAACATTTCAACAGAATTACAAATGTAAACTTTATGGACCATGAGGAGGACAGATAAGGGATTACAATATTATAAGGAATTACTATTGGGATTACAATATTGGGTTTACAATAGTGTAAAAAAAATTAGAATTGTGTTACACTCATAGGTGAAAATGTCACCAATTCTTTGTCAGTTACCTACTAAAATTATTCACTATTGGAAGAAAAATCTACTTTAATGATTAATGGCAAGTTTTTTGCTATGGATTATTGTTAGTGCTACCAAGCTAAGAGCACAATAAGACTGATTAGGTATCAACTCCTTTTATTAAGATAAATGCATATAAAATTTTACTGTAAAGTTAATCTTCCAGAATATTTACAACTGTCACCAAGAATATGTTCCTGAAGATTTACTACCTTCAGTGGGATTGATGAAGTATATATACTCATTCAGCATTATGTAGGCTGTGTTCACTGTAATCAACTGAAAACCAACCTCAAGCTTAAGACTGAGTTTAATTCTAATATTACAAAAAGAAATCAAAGACATAAAAGCTTAATTTGGTTAATTAAAATATTTACCTATGTGACCAAGCAGATCTTTCTATTTCTACATTTTCCTTTTCATGTTTGACAAGACCATAGTATTGAATATAGTGAGACTGCAAACAAGAAACAGACCAGGCATTGTACCCATGTGTGGCTAATATCAGGGTATTAAAAGGGAATACATATTTTTGTATGCCTTGGAAAAGTGAGAAAACTTTCTCAAGGAAACTTCTACAGAAAAACTTAGCACAGAATCTGGTTACAGGGAAACAATGGGTTGCATGGCTTCTTGTAAAATACAAGTTGGCTACATGATTGTAATTACCAAGATGAATTTGAAGTAATTATTGGATAAAGGAAGGCTATGTACTATAATGGAGATATACTTTGAATCCCCTTTTGACATTGAAGTGAAATGATGTTGTAGAATGAAATCTGTAGAGGTCTGTAGAATTATTGAAAATTTTGCAAATAAAATACTTGTGGCTGTATGGACAATTACTGATTGCAATGGGAAAAATCAAGTTGGTCATTTTGCTTTGAAAAATTATATAGCAACCCTGGCCAATGCTACATTTGTAGTGAAATAAAGCCAATTTTTTCACAAAATGGACTAACCACTCTCTCTCTCTTTCTCTTTCTCTCTCTCTCTCTCTCTCTCTATATATATATATATATATATATATATATCCACTCCACTAGATCAAATAATTTCTCCTCCATATTAATGTAGGCCTTAGAGTGGCTATGATTTCAAATCTATTGTTTTACTACACAACCTCCTGTGTTCCCAATCAGAACTACAATAAAATTATCACAGAAATTTGACCCATGTTGACAAGCATTTTAAGATGTATTCTTTTCTTTCTGTTTTCAGAACAGTTCACATGTTCATATGTATTAGTTGAGTGAATGCTATTCAGTGATAGATGAGTAAAATCTAAGCACCCTCTGAAAAACTGCTTAATACATTAGTGTTTGCAAATTTACATAGCTTTTTATCTGCCTTCTGACATGGTTTTAAATCAATCTCTGGATAAATGATGCTAGTCTATGGTTTTACAAATGAAGCATAGATTCAAGTTTAGTATTTCTGCTAAAATTCCTTTATTTACAGAGAAAAATAACTTAGTGGTAAGATCTTTTCTCAAATTGATCTCAGGTGAACTTTCGCCTCCCTTATCTTCCAAGAGACTTTTTTCCAGCAAGTGTTTAAAATCTTAATTGTTAAAAATTTCACAAAGTAATTCAATTATAATAATTGAATATTATATGAGGTATTTGCATGAATTTATTCCAAGTTTGTTTTTCTCTCATCAAATAGTCCTATAAAAGCTTAGAAAAATATTTAAATGAAAAATATCCTCTAGTATGTTTCTTCCTATCCACTTTTGCATTTTTTTCTTTTTTTAAAAGAGAAATAACATTTTCATATGTATTTTCCAAGGCCACTGACTTTTTCCTCAAAACAATTTTTTAATAATAGGATTGAATGTGGCAAGGAACTCTTTTTTCTCCCAATCATATATGTTCTTGATATTATCCAATGCATACTTTTATTCATTAGATGCACAAGACAATTTGCCTCTAGTTCTAATTCTGAGTCATCCTGGGCTGTGACAATGAAAACAGCCCTTCCTTCTTCCACTAAAGTGATGTTATGAAATGGAGAGGCTGGAAAAAAGACGACTATGACCTTGGATCCAACCATTCGCTTACCTGTGAAAGCCCCAATTAGTCTGCACTCCACAAGTATTTACTGAGCAGTACATCATTAAACTTTGAGTTTGTGTTGGAATAAAACAGACTAGCTTACCACACACAGCTTTCATATGCACACACATTTTAGATAGGACAGTAAATATACTGATGTATCTGGGTTCAAAAAATGGTGAAATATCACCTATTCATTGGGCTTTTCAGTAGAAGCACCTTAGAGGAGTGAATTCTCTCTAGTGAGAGTGATGAATGATGCCAAAGATTATAATTACTTGTGATTAAAATTGATTAACAATATCTTCCATCGATGAAAATAGCAATTTATTCTATTTATTTAAAGCATTTTTGATACAATGATAGAAGGAATTATTTTTCCTCTAAATGTGTCATGTTTTGAATTTAAAGTTATATTTTTAAAACTTTCAAATCTTTAGTATATTTGAATGCTGTTGGGTATTATAATTTAAAACAGGGCAATTTCTTCATAGGAATTTTAGTCCTTGAAGATAGAATTATACACTAAATGGGCTTCATAGTTCTCTTCTTTATTATACTACATTGAGGAAAAGTTAAATCAACCATTAAGAATTAAATATATACATAAATTGGTACCTTGGTGCATGACTTAATTCATAATCCATTCTGAGAAAGAAGACGGCATTCCTGTTTGTGCAGGGAAGATCCCTGAAGTCACTTTTCTCACCCAATGCATAGTTTGGGAACGGAAGTAAAATTTTGCCAAAGGCAAGCAGAAGCATTGGTGAACTCAAATATAACTTTATTCATATTCAAAACAACAATGACAGCTTAAATATATTTCCTTGGGTTTGAGTAGAAAGTCAAGATCAGTATTGGGATCACTTTTTTAAATTAGTACAACATGAATATATTCAAGGTGAGTAGTTGTTACATGTATGTGACCCATCTTAATTCTTAATGTAGAAACAGTTGAAAGGATTGGGGATTTAGCTCAGTGGTGCAATGCCTGTATGGCAAGATGAGGTCCTGAGTTCAATTCCTGGTAACCTCCTCCCACTGGGAAAAAAAAAAAAATTGAAGGAATATAAGCAAAAATATAGTAGCATATTTTAAGTAACACTCAATCTGATTTGTGAATACTTCTAAATAAACTTTGAAATAGAGTATTTTAACTTCAAGAAATAAATTAACATTTATGATGCATAAATGAAACCAGCAGGAATTCTTAATGTGAAAATTCTATTTATTAATATTATAATATAAATAACTACCAATTAATTTTCACATTATTAAAATGACAAAGAAATAGAAGAAAACATCAAATGGAGATTAAACTTAGAAATCAGATTATTATCAACACTTCTTAAAATCTTATCTCTTAATATCTGGACTCCTTTTTATAGCAAAATTAGACACAAGGTACACAACACTTCCATGTATATAAGGCAAAGCCTTCTAAATACAGTGTGTGCTCATATTGGATCTTTATTTTGACAGCTCTTATTTGAAGAACAGAAAATTCTTTGAAATTTATAAGCTACCTAATACTTGTGAGTGATTTTTAAGTAAGTAAACCAATATGTCTTGTAGTTTTAAACACGGAAGAATTTTTAGACACAGCCTTACTAAGAGGGGAAGAACCGCCCTGTGCCATATTATGCCAATTTGTTACCAATTCTCTTATAGCATGAAGCACAGACATTATCTCAGAAGCATCGAGAAATAAAATAACCTTCTAATTTTTTATTATATTATCATTGGAATTAGTTTAAGTAAAGTAATTACTGTTATTTGAAGTAGATTAGATTGTACTTTGCTTTTCATTAAATCAAGAAACCACAACATAAACTTGACCATGGTAAGTTGGGCTGCTCTTGAAGCCAAATACTACTGTCTATCTGCTTTTTTAAAATGTTGCATTATTTTCTCATTTTTCTGTCACAAGCTGCCTAAAACATGGCTTAAAACAACACAAATCAACGTGACAGCTAAATTTAATCACTTCTACCACATCCAACTTACTTTGTGTTAGATGTTCCAGGAGTTAGGAGGTAGATATACTTGACAGGCTGTTATTTTGCCTGCACACGTTAAAATTTCTAATGCAGTCATGATGTTTAAGCTCTATACCAGGCTGAATGCTAATCTTCTAAAACATACATTCACCCCAAGTAGCTGGCCTTTGATAGTGTTACCTGACTTGGGGGAAAGGATCTTTGCAGATAGTGTTAAGGATCTTGAGAGGAAGACGTTACTCTGAATTATTTGGATGGGACCTAAATCAAAAGGTATATGTACTTATGAAACCAAAAAACTGAGATAGACCAAAGGAGAAAAAAGAAAAATGTGAAGACAGAGGTAGAGATTGGAGTCAAATGTCCACAAGCCAAGGATTGCTGAGGTTTCCAGGAAAGTAACACAAGCTTGGAAAGACACAGAACAGATTTCCCTGCAACTTTCCAGTGTCACCATATTTTCTAAATCCTTAGAAATACCCAAAACTGTGAAAGAATGCATAGCAATCGTTTTAAGCCACCATTTAAAAAAATAATTTGTTAAGGCAATCTCAGGAAAGAAATGTAGTTTATATTCAGAAATTGTTCAGAAACACACTACAAATACTGGGATTTTTCTGAAGATTACAAAAATAAATTTTCATAGTCATATGTTCACATGCTATGATTTTGTAAACTTTTTTTTTTGGTATCAGGAATTGAACTCAGGACCTTGTACTTACCAGCAGACATTTATACCACTGTGCTATATCCTCAGCACCCTGATTTTTTAATCTTAAAGTCTTCCAAATGTTAAGATATGCAGACTTTTTGAAAATTGTGTAAGGATTTCAGATCCAGGAATATGAATTATTAGTAATTTGTGGTGATAATTAAAACACAGCTACTTATCTATGATGTAACTGGTGATTTAAGAGTTGAATAAGTGTGTATAACACTAAAATGATTTATAGTATTTCTTTTATTGATGGATTAAATAATATTTTTGTGTTCCTATTGATTGAAATAAATGTTGGAAAAGGAATGTAGGAAAAAGAATAGATTGAGTATGACATCACTTCTTTTGGTGTCAAATATGAAAGTTTTACACATAGTCACATGCAATGTATGTGCCTTTGAAGGAATTTCTGATAGTTTTTTAGTTCTTAATTGATGTAATTGTTTAATTTTTGTCAATTTTACAAATTTTCTTGGAGATAATAAATAGAAAAATAAAATTCAAGTGTAAATAAATTAGTGTCATTAAAATTTGTCAAGAGACATACATACTTACAATACTCATAATACAAGAATACTTATAATACAAGTGTCTTCAATATCATTGAAGTATGAATAAAGTACAGATTTTTGCTTGTTAGTTTTAGATTGATGATTATTTTACCTCGTGGATTGTAGGATTTTTTCCCTTTTTTTTCCCTTACTTTTCTTCCAGGTTCTGGATAATGTTTGAACTGCTTTCAACTTATATTAGTGATATAGTAGAGAAGGCTGAAAACTTTAGATTCAGGTAAAAGCAGAATGTTTGGCAGCTGTACAGAAGTAGAAGTATTGTTACTGTTATTTGAAACACACCTGATTTTTGAAATCACAGTTCAGTACTTTCTTTTATCATTGGTTTGAGTCATGTTTAAAATTTTACTTTTAGTAATTTTATTTTCAACCTGAGGGGGAAGGAAGCAATTAGCCACTGAAAACAAAAGCAATATAATTCTGAATCTATCACTCAACCTGTGCTCTTGTTTACATCTTAACATATATGTGTGTATAGAAAATTACTTACCAGTATTTGAAAATTAGTCTGAATGATAGAATTAGTCAAACTGTACACATTTAGTACATAAGCTCTGTCGGGGTTTGTCAAGGTTTAGTCACAGTTCTAGAGTCTTGATCTGTGTCTTATACCATTGTATTTGTTTAGTGCAAATAGATGTGAATGACATCTACTAGTCTTTTGTTAGTGACATTTCCTTCTGGAGTCAAAATATCTTTTAAATAAAGATCAAATTTTATAGTTCTGACTCATACTTGGATCTAAACTTTCTTGTTCATATCCAAACATGAATCATATGTATTTAATACATTTACAAGGACACTTAATTTAAATGTCCTCTACTTGAGAGCTGTTTCTTAGACTGAGGTCTATGTCAGAACAATGTGATGTAAAATGCAGTGTTCTGAAACCTACCATTAGTTTCCAGTTCAGTACATTAGGTATTATAATGTTGTATTTTACAGTTCTGTTGGAACTCATTATCATGACTAAAATTTCTAACTGATTTTATGTTTCTATTCAAGAAATTACCAATTATACCTTGTAAATGTCTAAATATATTATTTGAAGTAGTTTTTAACTGCTGATTTTTTTGTAATACTAATTTTACGTAAGTGAGAGTGATGTTTAATCATAGATTGTTGGAGGAAAGATGTTGAGGTTAAGTACAAAATACAAAATGTATTTAAATTGAATACTTATTTTTTGGATGTTTCACAGAATTCTTACTAGGTCAAAATATTGACAATGTGTATCAGCCATCCAAAATTCTTAGACATAATAGTGTATTAAATTATTTGAAATATGTGCTTTTATATTGCTGACCAGTTATATAGATAGGTATATAGATAACAATGAAATTAATCTAATGGTTGAATTTTTTAAAAATTTATTATTTATTCTTAGATTACTAATGCTGGAGATCACTGAAATATCTCTCATGACAATATAGATTCCAAATAATCACTGTAAAAGTCCAAAAGAGATAAACAAGCAAAATACATACTATTTGAGGATAAGAAATCTTAGTACAGTATATTCTGCTCTAAATAATAAATCCTGACCTTCTGTGCAATTTCTAAACTGACAATTTATCTTTTTTCCATTATGGAAACTTTCTTTGTTTCTTTTTTAACCTAGGTTCTTTTATAGTGAAATGCAGTCTTCTCAATTTATGTATTCTCAGCTCTGTAAGTGTGTTAGTTGACTGTAAGTTTTATGAGTCTACTGAGTATTCTGTATTTAACTATCATATTTTTAAAAGATCATTCTACTTAGAATGACATGTAAAGGAAGAAGTGTTGAATTTGGGGTAATACACATACACATACACACATATGCACACACATAAAGATACACACACACACACACATACACACAATGAAATACGTGGAACTACGATGGAGTAAACCAAAGGTTTATAAAGAAGAGAGTTTTCTCAAGCGATTAAATGGAATTGGATGGAATGATGAGCCAGAACACTGGAACGAAGCAGCTGTCACTTAGGCACAGGTGACTGCAGAGAGAGCAGAGGACTGCATTGTGTTCTCAGCAGGATTAACCAGGGCAGCTTTTAGTGGATGCCCTGCTGACCCTTAACTTAAGTGTCTTCTATTTGACAGAAATTTCTTAGACTGGGGTCTCCATCAGAATAATATGATGTAAGATGCAGTGTTCTGAAACCTACTGTTAGTTTCCTGTTCAATACATGAGTTTAGACATGAGAATTTACATTTCTAACATTTTACTCATGATACTACTTGATTTTGCCATGTCTCAAGACACGCTATTGAGAACCACTACTATGTACTCTTTACACACTTAGGTCTCTCTTGATGTTTTTGTTTTTAGGGAATAGTAAAAGACAGCCATGAGACATAGTGAATCTTCTTGGTCAACATTAATCATGAATGCTTCTAACCCTTCAGTCTGATAACATTGGAAACTTCTCTGATACCCACAGCAATCCAGAAAAGACCAGTCAATACCCTAGAGTTCTCCATTCAGGATGGTCCAGGAGGAAGACAAATAGATGGGATGGACCAGATGCTCTTGGTAGATTTAAGAGAAGAGGAAATTTAAGTATGCAAAGTAGTTTTTCATGGGCAGTGAAAGAAGGAGAACAAGGTTTAAATGTAAATGAGCTGTAGAAACAATATTTAAGAACCAGAGAGATAAATATTGAGAAGATGAAATCCACTACTTTTTTTTAAGTGAATGGTGGTACCTTACAACTCATGTGGAGGTGAACTGTTCAACAAAACAAGTTGGTCCAGTCAGGTGAAGGGTTAAAAGTCTAAATGTGCCAGTAAGAGAAGTAACTTTAAGGAGAATTTTGGGAAAGCAGTGCAGTAGAAGTAAGATGGTTTGGGGCCTAAAAATAAATTATAAAAATGCAGAAAGAGCTTTTCATAGGGTTCCAGTGTGTAAGAGAAAGTTATTTTACAAAGTGAAAAGGTCCAACATCCAGAGCGCTGAGAGACTTATTACATAGCAAATACTTGTTCAGATATCTTTCCTGGGACTATTGTCATGGATATATGATAATTTCATTTTAATAATTTCACTTTACCTCTGCTATAATAAGAAATTAAAATTTGAAGAAAATTAAAGTTCTTATCTTTTCAAGTTATTCAAGGAATTTCTCAAGTTATTCAGGAAATTTCTATTTATCATCACTATTTCTGTATCTTTTTTTTGTTTTACTAGAGCATGGTTGCAGTATATAGTGAGTACATTCACACTAGAGGATTGGTACACGCATGTAGTATATATCATTTTCATTCTTTCCCCTCCATTAACACCTTTTTATTTTTCCAGCATCAAGTTCATGTATTTATCTTAAGTTTAACTGTATTAAGTAATTGATCAACAGCTAAGACATTTTCCAAAAACATTTTCCTTCCTTTTACATGGCTTATTTCATTTATTTATTTTTTTTATAATACAAAGAAGCAGTCTTGGCGATACAACTAAGTACAGATCAGATCAATTTGATTCAATTCTATATATGGGAAATTTTGGCAAAGCAAATGAGTTTATTCTGACACATCCCTTGATAAGGAAAACTGCTGGTGTTTTATTTTTGATAAAATCTGAAGTCTTTATAACACATTGCATTTTATGCCATATTTTTTATAAGGCAAAAATGAAATTGTCTTTTCAACTATATGACTATTCTATGGTTCATGGTGGCAACAAATATCCAAAGCTACAATGAGTCCTGCGTGTACCTTTAGAAGAAGGACAGAATTTTCACTAAAAGAGAGGAGAATGCATAAGTCCTGTCATAGTGAAGATACCTTTGTTTTTCTTTCAAAATATTGTGAGACAATGAGGTTGGATAAATCAAAAACTGAGAAAGAACCAGAGACTGAGGACACAGGTTAAGAGGAAAGGTCTCCGATTAGGTTGTAGATTTACTGACCATGTCTTAGGTGCCCGTCATTGTGTTTAGACAGCATCAGGAGACAGGCGTTTGGATCTATTGTTGCTTGTTGTTACCAAAAATCAATTTTTACTTTTTAAAACTAAGTATATAGTAGCCAAGAATGGGCCTATATCTGCCTTCTTTGTTGTGGTAAGTTGTGTTCTGTGAGTAAGCTGTTTTCTGTGGGATCTCAGTAGAAAAGGGCTGTGTACTGGAAAAGAGAAAAAATTGTGCCCTTCATTCTCAGTTTCCTTTAAACTGTAAATCAGAAACAATAAGCATGAGAGCATCTTAGATCGTGAAAGGAAGACAAAGTATTGAAAATGACAGAGCATGAGGTTAAATCCAGTGCCAGTCATAAACCCTGTCAAGCTTAAGTATTATTACTTCTGTATTACCTGAAGGATCTCCTATGTGAATAAGATGTTTGCTTTATTATAAGAACCATATTTATTGGATTTTTATAGTAGATAATACTCTAAAACCCTTGTCAAAATTTCTCATCACTTCATTGAATGAATATTTGTGTAGTGTTAGAATATATACCTGGGACTTTTTTTGATTCTAGCAATATCCCTCCCATTATGGAGCTTATATTTTAACAGAGGAGTTAGCCAATGAAAATATAGGTTAAGTAAAAATATATAATTTGTTAAATTAGTAATATAGATAAGATACAGTAGGACAGGAGAGAACAAATATTAAGTCAAAATTGAATTTGAAGATATTGTGCCCAGAAAAGACCTCATTAAGAAAGTAATTTTAGAACTAAATCCTGAAATAATAAATGAAGAAGCCAGGGAGAGGATTTCAGACAGAAGAGAGACTGATGCCTGTCTTGTCCCCTGGTATAGCAAAGAAATACAATTGGAGTTGAGTTAGGGAGATGGAATTGTAAGGGACAACTTTGGATTAACAAAGAAGCTGTATATTTTAAGTTATTGCCTTGGTTACTTTTCTCTCATTGCTGAAACAAAATGCCTGACACCCAAAGTTAAAGGAGGCATGATTTATTAAGCTCACAGTTTGTAGAGGTTTCATACCATATCAGCTGACTCTAGGGCAGGGTGGCACATGGCAGAGGTGCAACAATTCATGGTGGCAGAAGATAACAAAAGTAACAAGAGTGAAAAAAGGAAGAGCAAGCCTATTTTTGTCCTTTATATTGTATGCAGGCTACCTGCTCTAGGAAGGTGTACAACTCACACCCCAATTCCAACACAAGACAATGAACCAATCACAAACTCCAAGTTTAGCTCCCTCCAAAAAGCCTGACACCTTATGATTGCATGAAGCTTTGGGAGGACATCAGGACACAAGTAATAACAGTCATGGTAAGGACTATGGCTGTTACAGAGAAGAAAACAAAGACAGCAGTGGAAGTCTTATCTGATGGAATTCAATTTATATTTTAAGAAGATCACACAGTTTGGTTTATGGGTAATAAACTGGAATTTTCAAGAAAAATCTGTGAGAATAGTAGTAATTTAGGTGAAAAATGATGTTTAATGGGGTATATTGTTGACAGAATATATTTTAAAAGTAAAAATGGACAAAAGAGTAGAGTGAGAGAAAAAAAGAAATGAAATATACTAACTGATTTTGGTATAGTAAAAAGAAGAATAGAGTCACTATTAACTGAGGCCAAAAAAAAAAAAAAGTCTGGATGAAAAACAAACACCGATCAATGAAATAAGCAACTGAATGAACAAACAAAAATCCTAAAAAAGTGACCTTAAGAGACAGGAGTTTTGGCTAAATTGGAGATGCCCATTATATATTCAATCAGAGATATCTGCCAGTAGAAAACATGACATACAGAGGGTGTTATGATCTCCAACATCTCCATCTTAATGTGAAAAATGATCTAAGAGTGTCAAAGGTAAAAAGTCAGAGGGACAGGGCTGTAGCTAAGCATAGAATTGTACATCTTGGTTCAAACAGGTAGTTGGCAGCTTTGTACTGGACTGAATCTAGTCCATAAGGTAGGTTATCAGAATTCCTATAGATTTATATATTTTACTTTAGCTCAACCTCCCAGGCCTTTGACACCTTCCTTAGTTAATTAAACAGCCTAGCCTAGCTCTCTTACCACCATTTTAAGGAAATTAATTACAAGAATAAATCTTTAGCACTAATAACATCCTTATAAAATGATGCCATACTATTAATGTCAGTGATTATATAATTTTTATTATTCATTTACTTACTAAATCTTGTATAATTCAGATATAAAACCATTAATGGTAAACTATTTTGTCATAATTTTGAAGTTTAATATACCACATTAAATGCAATACAAATTTTTCCCTTTGTTTCCTTCAAGTGATGTCATGTAACTTAAAGATTAAAATAATTTTTAAACTCTTTTTTATATAGTTCTCACAGCCACTGTATCTTCTTTCTGTTTTTACAGTACTAGTTCTGTTGGGAGATACTTTCATTTATTTATTTTTTATCCAATCTTTTTGTTCTAAGAATTAATATTCTTTTTTATTTAGAGAAAAAAAACAGAAAAAAGGGCAGAAATAATACAGAATTTCAAAAAAACAGTAAGAAATCACTAGTTGATAAATTATGTTTTGTTATCTTAGAATTAGTTACTCAAGTCAAGAAGTAAAAGCACTAAAAGTGGGCAATCATACAATGACCGTACAAACTATTCTGTTTGATGAACTAACAAAAATTTAGTAGTATGGTTGTCTATCTTGTACACTTAAACATACATACAGTTATATCCTTTAGAGCACTTGCTTTTCTTTTCATTAACACAATGTCTATTATATATTTTGGATCTTATTACTCTTTCAGTTTTTTATTATTTTTATACTAGAGAGACAATATATTTACAAATGTGAGTCTGATTTATTTCAAGAATTAATATTCTTTGTATTAATTATGTCCTAATGTCATGTAGCTCCATTTATCATTATTCTGAGGCTAAAATTGCTAGAATTTTGGAAGCAAATAATAAAAAGGTTTGAAAAAGACATTGCGATACTGAGTGAATTTTGTTGATTTTTTTTCTTTAGTACTACTCATGTGAAAATGAGATTTATGATTCAGCATTTATGAGGGATTAAAAACTGGTGGTCAGCTTAACAACAGTTGAGCATGGTGCTGAGCATAGATGTTTCACCTGAGGAAAGTTGCCAGCTTAAATACAGATGTGGAGAAGAAGACTGGGGCATTGTGGGTTCTCCTAAGTGTTGCTGTTTCAAGCTGTTGGTTCTCCTGGAGGAGCTTGTCATGGCTGGCTTCCCTGATATGAATTAGGCCATTATCATCAGAGGAGGTAGGGACCTTGTCGGTGAGAGTGGCTGTGGTTCACTTTATGGGGGGCTCTAGTCCTTACACTGAGCATCGTTTCCTGGCTCAGGAGGGGAAAATGTGTGATACTTAATCTCCAAGAAAAGCTTGTCACATTGGCTTCCTGGCATGTACTCAACTGTTCTCATTGTCAGAGGAGCTCAGGACCTCCGTTTCGCTGAGGATGGCTATGGTACTTTTTAGGGCAGCCCTGGTTCTTATTTTGAGTGTGATTTCTTGGCTGCAGTGTAGAACCCTCAGGCTACCAGCACAGGTCCTTTACCCCGCTGGCATAGACTTTCTATCTTCCACCAGTGACCTTTGGACCTTCGCAGTGCAGATCCATAAAATGGACTGCCATTGGTCCTTGTTGTGGACTCTAGATCTCTAGTTGGACTTGTGGGAGGCATTGTCATGGTCTCTGGGTCATCAGCTGGACTCATGCAGGACATTGCTGTGGGATTCAGGCCCTTGGCTGAATATTCAGGGTCTGTAGTGTGTGGACAGATTTCCTGCACTTTCATGTATTTAACTTCGGGTGACCATCATAAAATAATATTATAAATTCTGTGTCCTGTATGTAATTGTTCTCTCTACAACCTCTGATTACAACAGCGTTGTCTACAAATTCTAAATGAATTTGCAGAAATTATAAATTTTATACAGGTAATGTCTTCACTATGTTCACTTCCACATTCAAATGCTAGCTATAAGAATGATATGTATGAAAATTATGTATTACACTACATCAATCTGAATTCCTGAAGTCAACAATACAATATGACAGTGTTTCCACATTACAGTGTAATTTATTATATTCCCTGGGAAGGAATAGTGACTTTTCCTCTCAGTCTGTTGGGAGTTATTGCTAGCTTTCTATGTTTTTTTTTTCCATAGTGCAATCAAATAGAATGCTCTTACTCAATTTTTAATGTACAACTGAAAATTAACGGGAAATTTAGAATAATGATTTGTTATGGTTAAGCTCATGGATTTCTTTTTCTAATATTTTCCAATTTGCTATCCAGTGAGACATTTTATATTTTATTCTTTATATTTATGATTTCACAATATATCTGTTAGGGATAGTATGAATTAGTGTGTTGAAAGTACTTAGATTATTTTTTCACAGAACATGCCTTCTTAGAGCACTCAATTTGTGATGAACTTCAAAGCAACAGTTTATTGATGAAAATCTTTTGAAACCACAGGAAATTGTTGCTATGTCTTTGTTATCTAAGAATAATAAGTATGGAGTTAGTAGTTGAACATTAATCCTATTGATAGCATTTCTACAACAGTATATACTTTTGTTATTAAATGAGAGAATACAAGGAATTTTGCTTGGTAAATTTTACCTCCCATTATCTCTTGAATATTTACCTCTTATCTCTTACTATTGCTTCATTCTAAGGTAGGAAAATTAATCTAATCCACATTCATTATTTTTGTTTGAAACCAGAGGAAATCTCTACATGAAACACTAATAGGTTCTGACATCTCTCATCTAATATTATAACTCATTGTCAAGGGATGATATGTTAGGGTTGCTGACAGAGAGAGAGAGGAAGACGGGCTAATTCAGAAGCCTTTTTACAAGGGGAGTTCTTAGTATCTATACTGTGATCTAAATAAAGAAATTCGAGCCATCTATATGAAACAAATAAGCTTCTCACATTTCTCACATGAAATACAAAGAGCAAAAAATATATGGAAAAAATTTCAACATCACTGATCATTTTAGAGATGCAAATTAAAACAACACCGACATTCTATCTCACTCCTGAAAGAATGGCTGTTATAAAGAAATCAATCAATAACAAATACTGGAGGGGCTGTGGGGAAAAATAAATCTTTCTCCACTGTTGGTGGGAGGATAGACTGGTGCAATCACTGTGGAAATCAGTGTGGTGATTTCTCAATAAACTAGAATGAGAGATCCCATTCAACTCAGTGCTCTTTTTTGGGTATCTTCCCAGAAAAATTAGATTTAAAAATATCATAGTCCAGTGAGATATTTTTATATATATATATATATATATATATATATATATATATATATATATCCATGTTTATAGCAGCATTGTGATAAATAAATCTTGGAAACAAACCAGATGCCCCTCAACTGAGAATTGTACAAAAAAAAGATACCGGTTTTTGTAATATAATGGATTACTCCTTAGCCATAAAGACGGAAAAACTTGAGACTTTTATAGGTAAATGGGTGATACTCAAGGCCATACTCATAAGTGAAATAAATCAGTCCCATATGTGTAAACATCTTATAGTCTCACTAGTGTGGGAAGTTGAATGACTAAACAAGACCCAAAATGTACAATAGAAATTATGAATTGAGAAGAAACTGTTCAAAAGAAAAAAAAATGTTATGATGGGGAAAAGAACAAAGACGACAGAGAAAAAAAGAAAGAAAAAACATATAAATAAGATAGTTATACTGTTAGTTTCTCTTAGTTCATTGAAATGAAAGGTTTACGCTAATATTGTTTGGACAATATCTCATGCTTAGATCCTGTACTATCAATAACTGCTATGAAGACAACAATATGCAATGTAATAATTATTGTTACTCTCCTGTTATCTTGTTTTGAAGTTGTGTTTTATTGTTTTCTTTGTAAAATAAAAAAATAGATAAATAAGTTTCTTTAACCTCAAAAAATCCAAGGTGCCAAATGTCAATGTTGTCACTTCAGTCATTCACTTATTTATGAATTGTATATATATATGACATGAGTATGGCTCTTTTATGATCATCATTATTTAAGAAAAAATTCCAGTGTGACCTTTGAGCTTTTCAATGTAATAGTATAGTTTCTGAACCAGTCAAATGACCAAACATGATGAATCATGAGAAGTAGCAATAATACAGTGGAGATACACAATTTAATACTTTTAAAAAATAGAGATTTTGTGTTAAAATTTTTTTAGAAAATTCGCCTTCATTCAGGCTAAGATGTTACCCAATGTTGAAACTAATATAAGTAATAATATTGAGCGTAATATTTATTCTACAGCATAAGAATTTTAAAATAATGGAAGTGAATACTCATAGAGAAATAACTACATTTGACATTTAAAAGAAAAACTATTAAAGTGGACTCATGTTAAAAATTAAGTTTGTAAACATTTAATTTGCTGTTCCCTATTACAGAATAAGGTTATATTTATTACACAATACAGTTAACAATGAATTCACTCACAAATCCTAAATACAGGAATAAAAAAGTTCTCTGTATTTGACTAAGTATGTTAATAAAAGTTATTAATTGCATTATAAATTATTAAACTGAGTGATTAACTCTTTGTCTTTAAAAAATATGCTAATTAGAACTAGATACCCAATAGTTTCAATGCAGTTTTCTTTAGTTTCACAGTGTTCTTTGGATATAAATATTATTAATAACTAATAATATATAAAAATTATATAACCTTGCTACATTTACAATACTGTTATAATCACCATATATTAGATAATGTGTTCCCTACCATGACTCTCTAACATAAAATGTCATCCCTATTTTGTGGTTCAGAATGTTTGGGTCCAGTTTATATTATTAATTTATCAAAAGTCAAGCAGTTAGTGATGGATTAAGAATATAAATGAAGTCAACTTGTATGCAGAGAATCTGTTTAGTCAATACCTTTGCACCTCTTAGGGTTTAGTGTAATTCCAGAAACTTCCTAAACATACAAAGAAGTCAATGGCATGTTCTATGATCCTTATTTATTGAGCCATGGAAACCTACTATGTAATTTAAGAGATACACTGTTTTAATAGAATAAGATATTTCAGTGCAAATCATGAAAACTTTTAAGTATATTTGCATTTGAAAAAGAAATCGTGTACTTTTTCCTTCTTTTTGTTTGGGTTGACATCTTTAGACTTTTGATAAGAAAGATGAATTAGTTATCAGTAACAGTGATCATAAAAGGCCACATATTTTTAATGAATATTACAATAGAAAGACACTGACATGGCCAAGGAATGTCCAGCCCTAAGACATCTGCTCTGATGTGTGTTAGGATCTTTCATATCCTTACAGCAAAATCTTTTTTGTACCTTTCATCACTTTCTGATCATATCCTGTCAATGAAAGACTGTTTCACTTTGTTTTTGTGGTACTAAGGACTGAATCCTGGGCTTTTGCAAAGAGCTACATTTTCAGTCTTTTATCATGTTTTTTTTTTATTTTATTTTGTTTTACTATTTTGATATAGGGTCTCATTAAATCTGTAAGTGACCCAAATTGGGGTTCACCTTTTGATCCTTCTGCTTGGCCTCTCACAATGCAGGGATTACAGTTATGAGCCACTACATGTGAGAGATTATTTTTACAGAAAGAGTTTTCACAGATCTTATGGCCCATATCCTCCTCTCCACCAAGCCAAAAGAAATTGTGCTCTTATTTAATGCCAGATTTACCTTTACAGATCACTCTCCATAGTTGAAATGGTGCTATCTTTCTTTTTCCCATCTTCCAGTTTAGAACAAAAAATTATAGTGGGCTAGCTTTACAGCATAACTATTTGTGCACCTCTCATGTACTTGGCAGGTGTGATACAGTTCCTTTATCCAGCCCAGAATTCTAGGCATGTGGATAAGTCAGAATATTAATTCAGTAAAGCCTGAAATGATCAAAGTACAGTTAAGAAGGACTCGAACCAGAAGGAAATAACAGGAAAAAAAGAAAAAATTGGATAGTTGGTTTTATATTAAATCATTTCTCATTTTTGATTGACATTTGAGTATTTTAGGAAAAAAGAAATGGAAAAGAAATGGAATAGCCCAAAGAAACTAGCATTTATGTTTCTGAGTAATGAGTGCCAAGTTGTCTCTCTTTTTCTTATTTGCCCAAAAAAAGAACACAACATACTTATAAAACAGGGCATAATGCTGCTATGATGAAGCTTTTTCAAGAATAACTGATACATGAAATATAAGCAATTTGTCTTTTTAAGATTTAACTAGCATGTCAGCGGTTGTTTAGAAGGATTCATTGACATTAATTTTAAAGTTGAAAATGCTACATAAGCAATCATAAAATACACAGTCAAAATAAATGAGACTGTCTCTTAAGATACAGAGTATTCACAGGAGACTTTTTTCAACTCTAATACATCACAGTCTTTGAATTTGAGTAATATGGGTATTTCAGGTATCATTAGACGAGTTTTCCTAATTAAGAGTGAACTGTAAAGATCAACATTCTTTACACTCTAAGAACAGTATTCAAAAGACAAGTAAAAGTAATTATAATAGATTTGTAAGTGATTATGAAGATAGGCTGATAAGAAAGATTTTAAATAATATGTGTGATTCTCATTATGTTATGTAAGCTATAAAATCCTTTTAAGCTTCTGAAACTAGCCAATTTATGTTTTGGATTAATCATAATCGGATACACATAGAAGCATCCTATTTAATACATTATTGCTTAGTAAGAACCAGACAGGCTAGTGATGAGGATGGATTTTATATTGAAAGTATTTCAGAGCTGAATTGTTGACCTATACTTGATCTGTGTTTTAAATTATGGGTCATAGTTTCCTAACGTTTTACAAAAGGAAGATTGAAAACCAAGGTACTGCTAGTTCTTCCTAGTACTGCTAGTACAAGGTACTGCTAGTTTTTCTCTGGAATAACAACAGACTAACAGTATAGTCCATGTAATTTGTGTTTGTGTTGAGCCTCGGCTTTATTGCATTTTTGTCAGACTCAAAGTCTCTCCAGATTTCAAGTGTTTGTCTTATAAGATAAGGAGGAATTTTTACAGGGCATTTTCATTGGCATCTCCAGGGTCTCTTGCAGCCTTGCCATCAGTTCTTGGGCTCCCCAGAGACTGCACTTTGTTTTCTAAATGCCTTCCTCAGATTTTCACTTTCTCTGCCTCAGCCCTCAACTGACTGTAACTGCACTTGCTGAAAGCCCTGGATGTCCCTCTCTACTTTTTATCTTGATCCTAGCTTTGGGCTTTAGTCTCTAAAGCTCCTTCAAGGTCTCCTATATCATAGGAGAAAATGAAATCCTTTCATTTAGTTGTTCTGTCTGACCCAGGCTTTTGCAGTTTTTTAGTCTGTGCACTTGAAAATTGTTCTTTTCTCTTTCCTTCCCAACACTCCCATTCTGCCTCTGGTGAGAGACTATCCAGCTAGGTCCTGTAGAGAAGAACTGGCAGGAAAGGGTACTTACTGTAATTGGGACTCTGCTCCCTCAGGGCTACTCACAGGTGACAGGTTGTGCTGCATGTTTTCCTGATATCCCTGTTTGTTTTGTATTTTTTGGCAACTTTTTTCTCTTGTATTCACTGAGGATACATGATTTAAGGCAGATGCAGGTCATTCTGTGTGAAGCAGGATTGTATCTAAAATTTATTGTCTTTAGGTTTCTTTACCTCTTTGATTATACAGTGGGTTTAAAAGTTACATGCCCTTTGTGTTTATATTACTTGATTTGTGTGTTTTATTTTTTTTTTGAATTTTCATTTTGTATTAGTACATGTTTGTAGTATATGATGATTCCATTCCTGTGTAGAGTTGGTATATACACAATGCATCCAAATTCCTTTTTTCATCTCTCTCTATATCTCTTCAGCCCCTTTCCCTTTGAGAATAAGCTACCTCCCTACTTTCTCTTAGCTATCATTTATTTTGCTTTTCTTTTTCATTCTTCTCATATGAATGAAACAGTATGACTTATAAGCTTGTGTGTCTATTTTATTTCATTTAATCTTATGACTTCAAGGTGCATCCACTTGCATGCAAATGACTCAAGATAATTTTTCTTTATGGAAGAACAG
This sequence comes from Hydrochoerus hydrochaeris, assembly GCA_004027455.1. Taxonomy (NCBI): domain Eukaryota; kingdom Metazoa; phylum Chordata; class Mammalia; order Rodentia; family Hydrochaeridae; genus Hydrochoerus; species Hydrochoerus hydrochaeris. The sequence continues at coordinate 203,038 of PVLA01001926.1, forward strand.
TATTCCATGTTGTATATCACATTTTCTTTATTCATGTGTTGATAGACATATGAAGCGCTCCCAGGATTTAGTTATTAGGCAGTGTGCTGCTATACACATGCGTATGTATGTATCTCAATAATATGCTATCTTTAAACTTCTTCTGAAGATACCTAGAAGTGACATAGCTAGGTCAAATGTAATTTATATTTGTAGTCTTTTGAGAATTCTACATACTGGTTTCTGTACTAGTTGTAGTAATTTACATTCCCTGGCGCCTCATCAGCATTTGTTACTATTTGATTTCTTGGTAGTGGCCATTTTTTCCTGGATTAAGATGGAATCTCTATTTTTTAAATTTCCATTTCTCTCATGACCAAAGATGTTGTTTCCTCATGTATTCTCAAAGTGGAGAATTGATTGTAATTTTCTATGCCTTTTGTATAAGTGGAATCACCACAAGGAGCTATATTTATAATGTTTCCAGGTGTCAGCAATTTCAATTAAAATTGTAACAAATTGTCTTTTTTGTATCATTTGGGATATGTGTGCATTTACACACACATACCGTGTGTGTGTTTGTGTGTGTGTGTGTGTGTTTGGGTCATAGGCTATGCATAAGCCATACATTTTAATTGTATGTATTTTGGATTCCATGTGATGTTGTTTCTTATTTTAGGTAGTGTGTCTTTATATCACCCACATATTTTTCCTTTGTTTTTCTTTATTCCTTACTGCATTTTAGTGCTTTTCTCAGTTATCAGAATCCTCTACCTGAAAAACTACTTTTAGTAATTATTACTAACGTGAGTCTGATATAGATTAATTCTTCCTATTTGAGTTTTGTTAAAGATGTTTATTTTTATATTTCCATTTGAAATTTGTGGATAGAGACTGTACTTCTGCAGTGATTTTCTTTCAGATATATTGCATTCTTTCCATTTACTTTTGGCATTCATCTCTTCAAATAAGAATAATTAACTTAAAAAAGAATAATTAACTTAGTGTTGCTGACCCTTTGAAGTCAAACACCTCCTATTCCTTGACCTCCTACCAGCTGCATTTTATTCTGCAATATCTTCTTTTTATGTTTCATATACTTAGATGTTACTCTTTAGTTTGTTTGTGTTCCTTTGCTTGATATTCACAATAATTCTTATATCTCTGGCATATGTTTCATCACATTTAAAAAATCTTAGATGCTATTTCAAATATTACAGCAATATTGCCATCTTTCTTCAATTATGATTATACATAATTTACACTAGTACCAGGATCCACATTCTATCTTATGCTCTATAGTTGCTTTTTATTTTTAAGTATTTTTAGTGCTTCATTTTGAATATTTTCTCTAGCCTAACTAGCTATTCTTTGTCATATTCACATATCACTCTTCATATATAGAAGGTCAGATAACAAATGTCTTCTGTGTAATACATATAGACTCCATCACAACTAGACAAGTCCTGAATTAACACCAAAACATCTTTTGCCACAATCTCCCTAGATGGGCATAATTATATTTGAGGAAAAAATTTATCAAAACAAGAGGTAGGCAATGTTTCATCCATAAACTGTAACTTTCCAAACTCTAATCTACCCTATTAAATCTCTCATGATTTCAATTATTATATTTTTTATGTCTAAAGAATTTGATTGCATTCATAAACTCCAATTTTTTGGTTAAGTTTGATATATTAACCACCATTTTCCAAACACATGAACTTAAATTAATTTTACCATTTTGTAATTTTGCATCTGAGTCAAATCTGCATCTGATTTTATTTATTGTTTATATCCTTGGCCATGTCTTTTTTTTAACCTATTAATATTTATGATTCTTGGTTTCTTAGTATGGAAACTATAGTTGCTGATAAAATATGACCTTCAATACATGATTGGCTACCGCCTCTTAATAAATCCAGCTTTGAGTTATGTCAGGTGTGCATTTTAGTGCTTAGAAGTCCTAGTCTATTTCTGGTTCAGTATTACTACCAGAGTTACTTTTTTCCCACAGAGTTTTCCCACAGAGGCAGCATGCGCTAGGTTCTAATATCCTTGTGTGATGCTCTTTATTTTGTGGGTTAATGGTAGCTAATGGAATTTACCATTATTGCTTCAACATTGTCTTTTAATTTTCCCGTGGGTATTTCTTTAATCTAGCCAACTATGCTCATAATATTCCCTAAGTTAAAGTTTTATCAGTTAGTCTTTTGAATGTGCCAACTGCTCAGACACGGACTAATGCACATTTTCATTTCTGACCTAGTAATTGGAGGGAAGCTGTAAGGCTAAGATAATTAAGTTTTGCATAACACTATCGACATTTTACTTATATTTACTTACATTATACAGTTTGGCATTTGAGAGTAAAACTTAGGCAACTAAAGATAAAAATGTTATTAAAAAATAGCTCAAATGTGCATTTACATAGGTAGAAATTGTGTGGCAATGGGACAGGAATAGAAGAAACTGTTAGATTAGTGGGTAGAAAAAGATTTATAGAGTTGCTTAATGAGAATCTAAGTAGCCATATATTACAGAAGTAAGTCAGTAATTAAAATACAGTGGCCTGGACTAAAATGGGAAGAAAAAAGCTCCACTGGCTTCAGTTTGTCAGTGCCATTGACTTTCAGTATTTTTCATTCTTGCAACAATTGGTCTAAGATTTGTAGTTTTTCCCTTGACATGCTGACCTTTTCACATTGATTCTTTCTACCTGCTGCTAAGATGCAAAATCAATATAATCAAGCAGGCAAATCACTTGATACTGAAACAGCCTGATAATAGAAGGGAAAATCTAGTTATGGAGTGTCCTTGGATGAGCTTATACATGAACAAAGACAAGCACATGGCCTACTCTCAGATCCTTCTTCATTTACACGGATACATCCAATGTGTGACCTTTATCATAAGACCCCAGGCGAGGAGAACACAGGGAAGAGATATGTAAAGCGAGTTTTTAAAGGCATCTGTCCTTGATGACACGACATGGCATTTTTTTTTAAAACTGTTTTGTGAGGCTTCTTTCAATTCCATTCCCCCTTCTATTTCTGCATTTCAACTGACATAGAGCTATTTGAAACCAGAACTTTAATGGAACAATTTTAAAGGTATGGTGAAGTCTTGAAATTTTTTTCTCTCTCTAATCTTTTCCACCTTTTTGTGGTGCTATTACAGTCATTTGAAGTATTAACAAGAACCTGCTTAAGTTCTCATTTTTTTCAGGTAGTATTCTCAATTTTATTAGGAAATCCTTGTTATATGGGGATACTTTAGGTGGTTCCTTTCATTTGGTGATACATTTGGTAAGGGGAATCATAACCTTAGCTAGTCAGCACCCACCAATATATAAACTTCTTTAATATGCTACTTAAACGTTTCACTTAAAAAAACAGATAGAAGTAATTTTAACATTTCAAAACAGTCATCAGTTTGCATTGCTCTATTTGCAGAATGTTTGTAATTACTACTGTAATTTGAAAGAAAGTATGGTTTAGTTATTTGAGAGACATATAATTTAGAATTTTGCCAGAAATTCTCTTGTAATCAGGTATTTTTTATTTTATGAAAAAATAAAACAATTTCATAACAAAATTACTAGAGAATAACAACAGCTAATATTCTGTGTATCTTTAAAGTTGTTACTCAGAGTAAATAAGACAGACCAAACACATCCTCTCTTACAAAAGGAAACTCAGAATAGCACAAAACTTTATTTTCAATGAACTAAGAGAAACTCATAGTATAAATGAAATAGCTGAGCATATATATGAAAATATTTTGGAAACAAGTAATTTGGGGAAGTATTTGAACTCCTCCTTCCTACTTACTATTTATTTATCTTCTATTTTGTTGTCTCTCTGTCTCTGTCTTTCTCTCTCTCTCTACATATATATATATATATATATATATATATATATAGTTTCACATATAAAAGAAAACATACAATATTTAAGGTAATTATACACAGCTTGAGAACTTAATGTTAAGTAAAATAACTCAGGTCTTTTATGTGTTAGTAAATTTTAAGAGTTAATAGATTTAAAATGATTCTATATTTCTTTTCAAATACTGTATGAACTTTTTTCTAAAAACAATGGTAATGTATTATGTAATCCATTATTATAAATCCTGAAATCAAATATAGCAACAAGATAATCTTCAAATTTCACAGTGAACTTACCTTAGGCAGCTGTATTCCTATAACTCACCTGTAATTATGATATTAAATATTACTAATTGTGATGAATTAATGTTAATTGATAATGGTGCAGTACTGTTTTAATGTCTGCTTGAAGATAGCTTAATTTTCTAACTTGTCATTTAAAAAATTAAACAGGTGATATGTACAATAATGCACTTTACAAAGTGTTGTGAAAGGATTCTCTGAATAGGGCAGATGGGACTAATTGTAGTCATCTCTCCTAGAGTCTCACAGCATCTGTCTGTGATGCAGTCTTACGGCTACATTATGACAAAAGACCAGTCATTTATTTCAGTTTATAATAAAAAAATGACTAGGGTGGCTGTTTACAGTATGAACATCTTTCCAGGATTAGTTTCTCAGTGAACAATCTACTGCTGATTCAGCAAGTTTTTTTTTCTATATTTGTATTCTTGTTTATGCTTGCGTTTTCTGTGTGCCTCAGTTAGGAAACTTTTGCTTTTAGTTTTGAAACACTTTAATCACTTAAGAATTATTTTCAGTTCATATTCTAATACTTCACATTAAGAAACACACCATTTCTATAAGACAGGAAAGAATCAAAAGTATTTTCATTACTTTTATATTAAGCATTTGTACATTTGAGGACTTAGAAGGATGCAGTAGCTTATGATAAGATGAAATATGCTTCTGTGCCATTCTGAGGTGTAGTGACTGTGCATACTTAGCACACATTCTCTTCATACTTTTTAATGAGAGAATTAAAAATATGATTTTTTAAAACAAATACAATTATTTAGTGTGACGCAAAGCACTGACAGATTTTTCTTAATCTGGGGGGGGACATTCATTCATGTTTAATAGTTTCATGTTATAGAGATACTTCTTTACATTATCCAAATACTGGCATATCATTAAAAATTTTCAGGTTTTTTATGAATATATTTCCTTTTTCTTTCTGAGCATCATTGTTTTTTTCTTTCATACAGCAAATATTTTTAAAATACTTCCTTGCACATAGAAAGGATCAAAGAATATTTGCACCATGAATAAATTCATTGTTTGAAAAATACTTTTCTCTCTCCTTTTTATTCTTTGATTCACAAATCCTGAATTACATACAGCACTTTATGAGCCTTGACATTGAATCTCTTTCCTAAAAAGTGAGAGATTAGAATTGTATAGATGGGAGATGAGGATCCTTTCCATATATATGTACTTTTAGAGTAACATTTTAAAAAAGTTTTGAATATAGATTCTTTTTATATAACAGAAATTATAAGTATGGAATATCTATTTTTAGTGGATATTTTCTTTCTCTGAGACATACAGAAAAAAATGGCAATGATCTTAGAAAGAAAGGGAGAGGAAGCGTTCAGTTCATGGAATCAATCTTTGATAGTCTTCTGGGAATGTGGGGCAGTAAACTCAATAAGGAAAGCAAATATTCTGGAGAAAGGAATAAAGGAGCTGTGGTGAGTGTATGAGAGAAGTTAAAATAAGTTAGCATGGCATATAAGTTAATAATGCAAGAAAAAGGAGACGGAGTGAAATGCTAAAAAAAACTTTAAAATGTAGGAGGATTGAATACAGTTTACTGGTTTTTGGTGGGCTACACTATGATTGACATTCTTCTTCTTATGTGAACCCTTATTGTTTTCTTAGCATTATGTGATATATATTTTCCCTGCATGTTTTTACTTTTCTTCTTCATGCTTTTTGTAAAAAATAAATTTTTTCAGAAGTTTTAGGTTCATATTTTTGTACACTTCAAGGGTTTCTTTTTGTTAAACCAGCAAAACCAAGTATTTGAATGTTTATACATTACAATTGGTCCTCTAGGGACTGATCTTTGTTCTGTATTTCAAGACAATTCTAAACAGTAGCTGAGAGAAAGGATGCCACTTATAATCAATCTTGATACCTGGGGACCTGCTCCTTGTCTTTTTCTACTTGTGCTAGTTTCAGCTTAGGTATACAAAATATATCAGTTATTTCAACCTACAAGAGATCTAGTGCATGGCACTCTGGAGATGCTTTCCTAACTTAGAGAGCAGACAGCAAAAGAAAGAAAAGAGAAAAAAGATAGAAGAGAGAGAAAGAGAGAGAGAGAAAAAGGGCTGCAGGTGCTTCAGGGGAAAAGAGATATTTTGGAATTAGCATAATACAAAAACAAGCTTTAGAGGAAGAGATGGTAGTTTTTGAGCAGCATAATTTAATTGAGTTTCTAAGCAATAGAAAATGTTGGTAATCACAAGGCACAGGCATGATCTTGTGAGTGGCTGAGGTGTATAAAGAAATTAAAAAAAAAAAAAAAGGAGAAGAGGCCAAGGAATTGAGATCCAGGATTGAAAGACATCACTATTAATAATACAATTACCAAGGACTTTGATACACTCATATGTGTGAAAATGGTCACTAAGCCAGTCTTCAAAAAATAAACTGAAAGAGAAAAGAGTGAACATAAGTTTATATTGAGGGAGAATTTTAATAAGTACAATAAGGAGGGTAATTCCAGAAGATGTATACTTGAAGACATAAAATTTTATGAAAAAGAGGAGAGAGAGCACTGTCTGTGAAATTGTTAGTGGCCCCCACAACAATTCTTATTCTGTGAAACACTGAACCCACACCAGGACTTTGTAGGTAGGGAGAGTAATTAGAAGAGGTCACCCATTTGAGAAGAACTTAGTGACAGCACGGTCTTCAATAAAAGTTTCAATTGAGGACTAGAGAAAGGATAATCCTGTCAATGATGAGGAACATTAACGGGATCAACTATCACCATGTGTGAGTCTCAGGAGACCTGCATGAGGATTGCACAGGAGTGGAAATGTTAGAATGATTATGCCACCTAAAGACTACTCCCCAGGTAACCGCTGTGCGATGTAAGAACCGAGAAAGATTTCTATAATGTTGCTGGATGTAAAATATGTTATTGGGTTGAATTCCAATGATTCCTTCTTTGGTGAAAATTATTGGATTAGGAAATGAAATGATCTCATTGCTGATTTTTGTCTGATGGAGATTTCTTCCTGAATTTAGGAAAATTTAAATAATTAGAATATAATAGGAACACTAAAATCCAAAATACTTTAATTTGTAATAGCAGTAAATTCCTTATTTGTGAGTTGATTTTTATATTTTAACTATGCCTAGACAATATTGAGGAAATAGGATTGGTGGCAGCAGTAGTGTGAAGCCAACTCTTAAATAAATTCAAAAACTGTTTCTTAAAAGAGAATGAAGTAGTAATTGTGCAGCAGGGAACCTTTCAGAATTTTTTTCACTGGTTTAAGCAAAGCAAGGAGACAATCACATTCAGCAATAGAGACAAGAAACTTGGCAGCTACTTAATAGAAGCAGCAGGTTAGCAGAGGTCAGTTGGTCAGAAGGAGAGAGAACATCTAACAATGGCTAAATTAAAAGGCATTGAAATTACAGAGATGAGAGACTGATAGAATTACACTTTGAGTTTCACTATTTATTGATGGGAAAACATTTCATAAGTAAGTTGATAGTGAAGGTTTGGCATTCACTGCTTTTGAAAAGGATAGATTTATAGTTGAGGAACATAAGAATAAATTCTTTAAAAATTTATGAATAACTAATTTTGAACAAATTGGAAGACAAAAAGTAAAGTGTAGGTGATATTGGGCTTTACTGACTGTGAGAGCTCAAACCAATCTATATAGAATTGAATATTATATAAAAAAGAAAAAGAAATTATTATGTTAATTTACTGTTTGCACCTCAGTTTTGAAAAGATTATCATCTATTTTCCAATGTGCATTGGAATATAATACCTAATAGCTTTTTCTCAGTGAAGAAAACATTAAAACCCCAAAAATGAAAAATTTAACAGAATGGTGAGAATATTACAGAAAGACACAGTTTGAAGTCCATTAAATGCCAACCCAGTGTTTTTGTAAATTAAAATAAGTAGAAAAATTTAGCAAAATTTTAGTAGTCATTATGCACACTGGTGGCTTTGGAAGACAATGAAAAGGAGAAATTTAAATGAAGAGAGGTTTTAAACTCATTATGTAAACATGCAAAGTATAGCTCCCTGCTTGTCAAATATGTTTGTGCTCATGAACCCCGGCTCCAACAAAGTTAGGGTTCCATGTCTCTCTGATCTATTAAAATATTTATCATATAAACACATAACTTCCAACAGCAAAATTTCTGTTGATATATCTTTTCTCCTGTGACCTAACTGTATTTGTTTTGTATGCTCACATTTTTAAAAAAAAAAACAATTTACAGTAAATTTAGTAGAAAATCTACATATGTATGTCCCATATTAAGTGTTTCATATTTAATTCCATGTGTCCTTAAAATATATAAGTAAAAAATAATTAAATGTCCTAAATGTATTTATGAACAAATAATGAAAATATTGAAATGTAATTAATTTTGGTTTCAGAAAGAGAATCAAAAATAAATGGGAATAAGGACATCCTAAACACCCCCCAAAAACAAAAATAGGACAAGAAACCTTGTAAAGAATTTGAAACAACCATTATACTTTCTTTAATTTAGAACATCATTATTACAAATGCAGAACTTGCTGATTTAGAAATTAAGAAGATGCATTAGATAGCAATTTCCATTTTCTTAGTGCATGTATCTTAGTGAAAGAAGTCATGATATGAATAAGCATGAAGTTTCATTGAAAAGGATTTACATGTCAGAAATGATAGACAAAATGTCATGATTACTTAGAACTGTCGAGATGTACTGGATGGTTTAGAAGAGATCAACAAAACAATTGACACTGGGTTGTTAATGACAAGTTGGATATAATTTGGTATTAGATATAATTTAGATATAGTAGCAAGTAAACCTACCAAAAAAGCACAGGGACATAAGAATTAAAATCCTATGAGCTGGGGATTTAGCTCAGTGGCATAAGCTCCTGCCTGGCAAGTGCACCGTCATGAGTTCGATCCCCAATACCAAAAAAAAAAAAGTTAGAAATAGGAAATTTAACCCAAGGGAGAGTGAGATAAGCAAAGAAGAGTGTGCAGACAGTGTTGGAAATTGGTTGGATTTTGTTCTGTAGATGGTAAGGAGCATAAAAGGTATTAAGCAAAACAAGGAAGTCAGGCATGATATGTCATTGTAATCCCAACACCCTGGTAGGCTGAGACAGGACAATCACAGATTGGATCCCAGCCTGGCTAATTTAACAAGATACTGTAACAAAAAAAGGGGGAGGGGCTGGGGATATAGCTCAGTAAGAAGGCCCTGGCTTCAGTCTTACTACCTCATGTTCCCGCAGTAAAGATCACGGAAAAATTCTTTATTGGCTTTAGCAGGTAGACAGGGAAAATAATCATTGCTATACACATCTGAGACATTTTCCAAAAAGAAAAAAGAGAGACTTGATCTCCAGAAGAAAAAACTTGACAAGATCCTTTTCCCAGCGGTCTGGGATAAAGAATTTCCTCTCACTAACAGCTACTCTAGCTTTCCTGTCATAGCTGTTGCCAGGAAATGGAAAAGAAGGCAAAGCACAGGAGGAACATTTACAAAACTCATAGTTCAAGACACAAGCTCACTAGTGAGTGAGAAATGGCAATAGACTACAAAGCATTTGTCCAAGAAGACATACACAAGGCCCACAGGTATGTGAAAATATGCTTGACATCACTGACCATCAGGGAAATGCAATGCAAACTGTCAGGATGTATCACCTCAACTCAGCTAGAATGATTATTACTAAGGAGACCAAAGATCACTCTTGATACTGAAGTTGTGGAAATTGGACCCTCACACATTATAGGTGGAAATAAGTGTTATTGCAGTAATTATGTAAATCAGTATGGAGTTTCCTCAAAACATTAAAAAAAAAACTGCCAAGTGACCAAGGAATCCTACTCTTATGTATATATTCAAAAGAAATAAAATCACTATATGTCAGAAATTGTCCCATAATTATTGTACAATTTGTAATAGCCAAACATAGTGGAACAACCTACATATCAACCATGTGTTGAATGGATAAAGAAAATATGGTGCCTTTGCATTACATTGTAATAATTAGGAGCAAGAAGTATGGGTTTGCTATTGCATAGCAGTATTGCTACATGTGACCATAATGTAGTATACATTTTGCAAAACTAAAGTGAAAGTTTTTAAAGTTTTCCCTATAGGAAAATGATAAATGTTTTAAGAAATAGTTACACAGGAAGGAGATGATGTCAGACACAAACTGTATCTAAGGCATCATAATAAAAGAAAGCCAAGGTCCAGAAATGAAAATACAGATACCAGAGGAGAGCTGCAATTGATAAACCACTGCGGGAGATATATGACGAGATCATATAAAATGCTCAAGTAAAAACCAGAGAAGGTAGAAAAAGAGCACCTTAAAAAGAATAAATACAACAAATTATAAAATGGTACATATTAAATTAAGCCCCATCTATAGGAACTCACTTGTGAGTTCCTTAATATTTTCCCAAATCATTTGAAAACTGTCACCTATTAAAAAAAAAACATCATATGAATATTTTTACCAACTTTATTTAAATTGTCAAAAGCTGGATGCAGCCATGTACATATCAATAAATGAACATATAAAAAAGCAAGGTACAAATATACAACTGAGTGTGATTCATCATAAAAATAAGCAATGGAGCAAAAAAAAAGGCATAGATGACTATAAGCTCACATTGCTCAGAGGCTCTCAGATGTCAATACCAGAAGCTATATGTGGAGCGTGTGAGAACAAGCTGTCCTGTCTTCACAATTTGTTATAAATCTAAAACTATCCTAAAATAAAATTTTTATTTTAAAAAGTTTTGACATCATAAAGGTTATCTTGGAATATTTTAGGATCATGAGTTAGTGCTCTTTATAGAAATTCCATGATGAGTTGCACTGTTTTCCTCGAGATTGAAATATAAGAAGAAAATAAAAAATGTAAGCTATTTCTTAGATTCTTTTAATTATTATGCTGTAGAATATCCATGTTTCCTATCCTATCCCCAAAGACCGCTGATCAATGAAGTGGAGAAATGCTCAGATGTTGTTATCGAAATGAAGTTTTTCTATAATTTGACAAATTTTATGGTACCATGATAGTTTAGATTTTCAACTAGAAGCCTTAAAAACAGAAACAATAATTTAGGAGGGTTTTTTTTTGTGTGTGTGTGTGGGGGGGGTATATAGGATATACCAGAATGTTACCAATACATTAAATTAATCACTGATACTTATACAGATGTCACTGTTATACAGAAAATTTATATATATGACTTTCTTTTCTTCATTATGAAAAATATAGTAATCTAGTATATGAGTAGATTGGTTGCTTTTTTATTTTATTTGAGTGACACTTTCCTGGCTAGTTGGTCTATAGTTACATTTGAATGTAATTGACAACACAAGAAATTTACATTGTCATTGTCATTAAGTCCATAGAACAACTTATTAATTATGTTAAGAATTTCCTCATGTAAATACTAACTTCAAAGTATGATTTACTATGGTACAACTAGGAGTAAAGAGTTCCCCTTTGATGAAAACTCAAGTCTGTCTTAGGATCTTCTCCTTTGAGATCATAAACACGAGCAGGTCCCTGATACACCCAGTGGCCTTGTGCTTATTTCCTTCTGTAGCCACCAGCCTGAACCCTTCTTTCATCCTCTTTCATACTCTTAAGTCTTAAGTTAAGTATTCTGTATTCATCTTACCTACTTTTGTAATATTTCTTCAGATTTGCTGCATGGATCTAGTAGAAGGAGTCATTTTATTTTGATCTTCCAAAATTTAAACTTGGGTAACTCAATGTAGAAATTAAGAAGAGACAACTTGAAAGAATGTAAATTATAGTGTATGTTAAAGGTGAATTTTAGCCAAAGCTCTCCACATCCTGGTCACTATTTTTGTTGATTTCTAGTTACATTCTACATAGTGGTAAAAAAAGTTTATATCCATTTTTACTTAACTTTTCTAGACACTGAGGAAGTGGTTGAAAAGTGGTATAATATCTAACTGTGAAGTATAATAGAGAACATCATTCATTCATAGACTTGTGTAATGTATGAACTTAAAATTATTATCTTCATGAACTGAATGTTTTCTAATACAAAAATGTGGTCTTGTTAAAATTTTTATAGCCCCATTAAACCAAGTAAATAACAGTAGAATTTCATATCTATACATTCAATTTTTACTTTCCAAAAGGTGTAAAATGTTTATAAAATATTAAAAAACAAAATGAGAATTTACTACATAGTCAAGAATTCACTTCATCAAATATTTGAATATTTTACATTTGAAATCATCCAGTTGAATTTATAAGTGTTGAACTTGCAGATGTTGCCACTATCATAGTGGAATATTACTGTTCTTTGCTTTGCTTTACTGTACATTACATAATAATCCTTTAAAAATCTTAGATAAAACATTTTTGGTTTTTGTGTTTTGGTGAAATGACCTCATTTGCACTGAGAACAAGCAGTGCATATTAGTAAGCAATTAAAATAATGTTTTCTTTGTTTTTATATCATTTACTTTATGCTATCCTGAAAGTTCTGTAAATTAATATATAGCATAATTTCAGGTAAGATAAGTGGAAAAGAGTATCATTCTAAACAGGTGAAAGGGATTAATTATTTTAGTAAGCATGAGAGAAAATAGATACCTGAGAAATGCAGTTTTACTGAAGTCTAATAAAAGAATACTAGGCTCTAAAATAGGAATAATAATGATTCATGCAAGAATAGCAAAGCTTCTGCTAGTGTGGCTGAAAAGGCGGCTGAGTACAGATGTGCTCAGAAAAGATGGCAGGGACTAGGAGCCTTAGAACTTTGCACCACAGAGACACAGGATCCATAGAAACAATTAGACAATCAAATGAGAACAGTTTTTTTAATTGGCTCACAGTTTGCACATTCTGCAATAATCTTCATGCCTTGTGCATAGAAAAATAATATGTTAAATATTTGAAATGTAAATAAATTATAAAAATAAGTAGGGGTGGACTAATCCTTACAAATCTTTAGAATCTCTTCATACAAACTGTCAACTACTCTCTTTAAAGAAATGAGGTGATTAAGTGTCTTGAAAGTAACTTTACTTACTAGCACTTTCCAATTTCAGTGCAGTTTCCAATGCACAAGAATTGAAGAATTAGTTTAGAAGATCCAAGCTCATGTCATCCCACTCTTCTAACACCACACAATCCTATTCAAGCCTTCTAAGAACAGTTTTACTTTCTCTTACATTGTTTTTCTACTAACCAGACATATAAGGCATTGAATTTTAATTGCTCGATTTAAACATATTTTGCGGAGGTTTGAGTAGCCAGAATAGAATGAGTGGTTAGAATAGAATGAATCTTGAGTTTTAGATTCATAGTTTATGCTTTATGTCTAAAATATACTTACACATTTTATAAGACACGTCTCTCAAGCCTTTGTATTAACCTATAATAATGTAGTATTCTAGAACATAAACATTTTGACTAAACACTGAGAAGTGGTTCTAAACCAGTGATTCCTTACTGTGTAAGAATATACGGGTTTTAGCTATAATTAGACAAAGTCAAGTCCTTCTTTCAGCTTCTCTGTCCTGCTTGCCCTGTTCTAATTTTTTCAAGAAATTCTTTACAGTCAGTATACCTAATAGAATACTGTAAGTGGTCTATTATGTTTTAAAATCTATTTATGATCAATGCAATACAAGACCCACTGTGTATTTTTTGGCAGATGTACATACAATGTGTACACACATAGACTAGAAGATCTGTTGAACAACATTTGTTTAGTAGATATCAAGCAAAATCTTTTTAAAAAACAAATACGAATGAGTTATTGATTGAGTTTCCAAAAAGCAATAATAATGCAGAAAAGCTCCCAGAGAGTAATAGGTTATTATATTAAAATACCAATTTTAAATAATATATACATTTGTGAACAGTACTGCAGAATGCTGATCATCATGAACATACAAACATATTGTGTGATTTTGAAATATTGAAGCTATTGTTCTTAAACTGTGTAAAGCTTAGTTATTACATCACAAATGATAATAAGATATGAAATATAGTATTTTAAATAAATCAGGTAATGTGTACATGTTATCAAAATAACCAAAACACCAAAGTAAGTACCACCAGATTAAGCAATTAATATCATTAACACTTTAAAAAATACTTTTTCCAATTGAGTCCTTCTAGCCCACACAGGCATAATCTCTTTGCTGAATTTTTTCAATCTCATACTCTTGCTTTTACTTCTACCTACTGCATAAATCCCACTTATATTATTTTCATTTTTATACACATATAATTCAATTTGCTGTATTGTTCTATACAGTTGTCTCCCGGTATGTGTTTTTAAATTTATTTCTGTGTATGTCTTCTATGAGTTGGTTCCTTTTTAAATGGATATTAGTTTTGCAGAGTAGTGGGTTTCAATTTGGCACATGCTTATATGCACAACATAACTTGATCATTTCCAGTTCCCAAATTATCCCCTTAGCTTTTCTTCTCCTGTCTCTCTTATTCCTTACTCTTCTCTAAATTTTCCTTCCACTTTCAGTTTTTGGTCTTTCTTACATTTAAGATTTCACATATGAGAGAATATATGCAACATTTACTTTTCTGAGTCTGGCTAATTTTGCTTAATATGATGATCACCAATTTTATCCATTTCCTGAAAATGACATATTTTGGTTCTTTTTGGGTGAACAATACACTCTTGATTTATTTGTACATATGATATATAATATATAACTTATGTGTGTTATATATACAGGTATGAATAATATTTGATATATATATATATATATATATATATATATATATATATATATATATAATGGAATATCCATGTATACATATGTGAGTGTATGTATTTACATATGTATTTATATCCATCATATACCAATATGTAGTACATATCATATATTCATAGGATGTATTATTTTGTGTAATATATTAAATATGTGAAGGAAACGTTTTATATCTATCACATTTTTATCCTTTCTTTCATTGATGGGTACATAGCCTTCTACATTTTTGCTATTGTGAATTGTACAACAAAGTTCTGATTCTGGACTTTTGAAGAACTTCCATACTAATTTCAGTTGTGACTGTATTATTTTGCCTTATCAGTTACAGCATAGAAGGATTCCTTTTCATTCCACATCTTTACCATCAGTTTTTGATTTAGTGTATTTTGATTATAGTCACTCTAAAAAGGGTGAGATATAATCTCAATGTGATTTTGATTTGAATTTCCCCATGATTAAAGATTTTGAGACTTTTTTCATACTTTTATTGGCCATCAGTTCTTCTTTTAAGAAGATTCTGTTCAGATAATTTGCTTTATAATGGATTGGTCAATTTGTTTCTTTTGTTTATTTATGTATTTTCATTGTTTTGTTCTCTGAGTTCTTTAACATATCCTGAATACTAATCTTCTGCCAGAAACTTAAGTGGCATTGATTTTTCTCACACCCTTTACTTTACTTCTTTATAAGATTTACTTTGTAGGCTAAATCATGGTACATTCTGGGGAATGTTCCATGAACATCTGAAAAGATTATATTCTATAATTATTGAATGGAACATTGTGAATATGTCTATTAAGCCTATATTATGTACAGTGTACTTTAATTCTGATGTTTATTTGATGACATTTTTGTCCAGATGACCTAGTTGTCACCCAGTGTAATTGTACTGGAGTCTATCTATCCTTCTATGTTAAATAGTATTCTCTTTATAAAACTGGTGATAACTGGACTAATTAATAGATTCCTGGAGAGGTGAGTGGATCATTGGGATACTCATCAGTAAACTGATCCATTAGTCTTCACTGTGGAACGTGCTCTTCAGAGGTGGGGACCAGTATGAGGCAATAAAAGGAGTCAAGAGGAAAGTCCTATAAAGGTAAATCCCTTGCTCACACTCCTGCTCAGGGCTTTGCTTCCTGGCCACCACGAAGTGATTATGTTTGCTCTACTGTACCTTTCTGCTCTACTGTACCAAAACTATTGTCCTGGAGCCAGGTAATTGTAGACTGAAAACTCTGTAACTGTGAGTAAAATTGAAGCTCTCCTCCTTTAAGATTCAGGTGTTGGGTAGTTTATCCCATCAGTGGGATAACTGATCAATATTGTGCATATATGCACAAAATTATTATATCTTCTTGATTATTTGTTCCTTTTACTAATATGTAAATGTGTAGTAGCTTCTTTGCACCTTCTGACAAATTTTGACTTGATGTCTACATTGTTGCCTATAAGTATACCTACTTATCCTTGCTTTCAGATAGCATCACATGGAATATAATTTTCAGTCCTTTTATTTTTAATCTGTTTATGACTTTGAAGATGAGGTGTGTTTCTCACAGGCAGTTTGCTTTTTAATCCAATCGGTAAGTCTTGGTCTTATAGTTAAAAAATTAGGAACATTTAAATTCAGGAAGTTTTACACTGAAGGGAATGTAATAAATGTCATTGCGTTGTTTTTCTCATGTTTAATTCCTGCATAATATTGTTTTCCTTAGCTACCCTTCCTTTTCTGTGTATAACATTTCATTAAGACTATTCTATAATGTTGTCTTAGTTGTTTCAAATTACTTAATCTCTGCTTGTCTTAGAAGTTCTTTACTTTTCCTTTGATGCTAAAGGATAGTGTTCTTAAACGTAGTAACCTAGGTTGGCAGTTCTTTTCTTTCACCATTTGAAAAATAAATATGATTTCATACCTTTCTTACCCTCGAAGTTTCTACTGAGAAATCTGCTGTGACATAGATTGTTTTGCTTCTATGATTGATTCAGTATTTGTCTCTTGCATCCTTCAGTATTCTTTCTTTATCCTGTCTTTGGGACACTAGCTAAAAATACAGTGTGTGTGTGTGTGTGTGTGTGTGTATTTGGGTGTGATTTTGTACTGATTGTGTCCGTTTAGGGTTCTAACTGCCTCCTGTCTCTGGAAAGTCATACCTTTCTCAATATTTGGGAAATTGTCTGCTTTTATATCACTGAAAAGTTTTCCATGCTTTTAGTATATCTATATTGGTATGCTCCTCTACCCTGAAAACTCTTGTGTGTTACTTTTATTTAACTTTTTTATTTTAGTGTAATGTAAGTAGACATTAAAGAAGAAAATATAAAAAGCAGTTTTTCTTACTTCTCTGAAACAATAAAACAGATTTGACATTTCGATTTTGACTTAGAGTCCTTGAGTATTTTTTATAATTTCTTTCTTTATCACTGTCTGAATATGATATTTTCTCTATGTTACTTGTAAATCCTGAAATTCTGTCTTCTACTTGACTAGTCTATTGATTATATTCCACTGATGTTTATATTTTACTTACTGTGTTTTGAATTTCAAAGATATCTTTGTATGCATTATGGTTTGTGTCTAGATGGCCGCCTTGCCCTGGAAAGAAAACAAAACACAAAAAAGCTCATGTAGTCATAAACCTTTTTCAGAGGTGACTGAATCTACAGTGTGCAATTCTGGGATTAATAGTTGTGGCATTAAGGATGAGTGATTGCTGGGTCAGTCCACAGATTGCATTGGTAACTCCTTAATCCTTGTAGACTGGATGCAATATAAGGGACACAAAGAGACTGGTCTCCTTTTTCTCTCATTGCTTTTGCCTTCTTTTGCTACCATAAACTGTTGCTCCTCTGCTGTGTGCCACTCTTCTTTGGAGCCAGCAAGGTATAGATTAATAGCTCTGCAAAATTTACTAACTTTTAATTAACTTTAGGTGTCAGGTGTTTTGTTTCAGTAATAAAAGAAAAATAACTAAGACAGTCTCTTTTTGATATCTCTATCACTTTATTAAATTTTTATTTATATCATGTATTATCTCCCTGAATTTATTCAACTGTTTCTCTGTATTCTCTTGGAACTCTTTATTTTTGTTTTTTAAAATTTTATTCTGAAGGTAGTAGAAATACAACAGAACAAGACAGAACAAAGCCAATCGAGACAGGGCAGTGAATTTGGTACAGAACTTCACAGCAGGTTACCAGGCTAACAATAGGTACCATAGTATATCTCATTATCTTCACAATAGTTGTCTAGTCAATTAGGTACAGCAAAATCAAACCAAAGACAGAACATTATAAAATCAATTGAAACAGAATATTGAAAAGAATAAAGCAATTAATCATAATGAATCAAAACTGAAAACAACATTTGCTTTCAAAGAGAAGATAGAGGAGGACCCCATATTTGCTATATTTCATAGTCATCCTGCCAGAGATGCTCAGACCTCTGTTCCCAATTGCTAACGGGGGGGGGCAGGTGTTGGGATTTTGGATTCCAAGCCCATGTACCAGTAGGCTCACGGGAAACACTACTGGGCCTGCTCCTGGCTCATGCCAGAGGAAGGCGCTCACCAAGAGGGCGGGCAAATTGCTTCTTTGTGCAGCCTCCTGGGTTCCAACATGGCCATGGCAGGATCTTGGGGGCCACTCTCTGATTCCTCTTGGAACTCTTTAAATTCTTGAATTTATTATCTAATATGTTAATATACTTAACTGTCTTTAAAGTCAGTTTCCTGCAAATTATAAACTTCTAAGAGTCATGCTATATATATATCCATGTATATATCATATATGTATAAATTTTGTAATTCTGTGATGATCTTTGCTCAATTTGGATTGAATATCTCTTATGTGAGATCCTTTTAAACATCCTCTTCTTGAGTATGTGTCCAGGGATATTAGATTGTTAAGAAATCTTGCATATATCCCCAGGAGGGTTTCAGAGTGTAGTTTTCCTGTTAGTTCTTTGGTTTCAGTTACAGTATTTTGACATAAGGTACACCGTGTGAGAGTCTGGGGTTCTCTGTTCTCTGTAGGCCTCATGACAGAGGTCCTTTTAATGTCAGGAAATGATGTTGTTGAGAGCAGGCTGTGCAGAACACACATATTTACTCCTCTAGTCTTTTAACAGCGTACATTCTGAAGGGTTATGGGACCCACCTTTGCTAAAATCCCTTGTAATGAAAATGTCCATAGCCTCTGTGATGTTCCTTTTTTGTTGCTATAGAGTGGATGTCCATGACCAGGTCTTTAGGCCCAACTCCCCCCCCCCGCCAAGTGGGGCTACTTGGGATGTGATAGTTTGGTAGCTTTTTCTTCTACTAATCTGTAGTCTTTGAGTTAAATGTGTGCTGAATTTTGTGCAGGGCTTGGTTATAAGTAAAGCCAGGTCCATGACCTCTTGTGTGCGCTGAATGTAGTTTAGCAACAGTATGTTTACACAAAGTACTCAACATGTAGTGTTCAATCCCAGGCATCAAATAGAAAGGGGGTGACAAAAATAGTAACAATAAGCAACAAAGAATCAAATACAGCAACAGGGTAAAAACTGAGTACCAACTATGATGCCCACAAGCCTTACAACAATAACTAGACAATATTAGGAACAGAAATAACATAAACTAAAAAAAAAGAAGTTTAAAACATAAAATACAATTAAAAACAAAAAATGCAATTAGAGAAGGCAGTAGAATGAAAGCAAAAGGAAAGTCAGAATACTCAAAACAGAGGAAGCTAAAGAAAGGGAAATAGTGAAGAAAGAAAAACAACAGCATCAGTGGTGCACATCTGAAGTCCTTTCTACCTAGAAGGCTAAAGAAGGAGGGTTTAAAGTTTGTGATCAGCCAGGTTAACCCATCTCCATCAACCAGAGTATGCATCTCCATCAACTGAGGTCACCTATCTGAATCAACCAGGATCACCCATCTCAAACCATCAGATGAACAAAGAAAGGGCTGGGGTTGTGGTTCCATGGCAGAGATCTCCTGAATTTGATCTTCAACACCCCACGCAGCCATATAACACCTGAGCAAACATTGTAACATTAAAAAGAAAAGAAGGAAAAGAAAGATAAAAAATTTTACTATTAGATAAAGAAAAAGAAATATACTATTAAAAGAAGAAAAAATAGCAAAACAGAATATTACAAATAAAAATAAAAACAACAATAAAAACATATGTACTCTTCATCAGACACAAAAGAAGTCTGAGTAAAAAAATGAAAGATCTATTTCTATTAAGATGGCTCAAAGAAGTAGATGAGGGTGGACATTCACTACCTATGTCAAACTACTCTTTCTGTGTCTTCTTAGGCTATGTATCCTGTAGGGAAATCAAGGTTCAGTATTATTTACCCAATCATCCTTTAGCCACCAGCTAAGTGGTTTGAGACCACAGCTGATACTAGTGACTATAATCTTTTCACTCATTAAGCACAAGGGGTGCATAGACCAGGAAGTTTCCTTGATGGGAGTTGCTAGCCCTACCTCAACGGGGCAATCATGTCACCAGTCTTAAAGAGCTAGTGTGATTCACTCCCTTTTCTCCATCTACTCAGTAGTTCTGTTCCAGTGATTTTCTCCAAATAACCATAGAAAGTTGCAAGGGAAATTGTAGCTGGAACAACATAGCAGTATTTGCTGTGATTTCCGCAGGAAAGGAAAAGTACTTTTGTTTCCCAAAGCAGCAAGCCTGGCTGTGACCTTTACCAGATGGCTTTCTTCCACATTACTATATTTATACATTGAGAAATGCCTAACACCTCTTAGGCACCAGCACACTTGGTAATCCTTGGATCAATTAAGTTCAGCCTGCTTTTCTTCTGTTCTATGCCTTCTTTCTACTCTATTCCACCAATGTGCTGATGTACCTCCTCCAGTCATCTGTGTTAATTACAGGAATTTTGGGATCATTCCAAATCTGTATCTGTCCAATTTTGAATTTCAGTGCATTCTGATCTTTACTTTGTGGAATATGATAATTCTTCTCCACATTCATTATTGAACTAAATGCACTTTAACTCAATATTTTCACTTTGATGATTCTCAGGAAGTAAGTAGTAGATTTTAACAGAGACTCATGTAAAAGAAAATGTTTGATTATAAATTTCAGCAGATAGTGTCCCTATGGCTCTTTTCAATGTGTTTGTTTTTTGTAAATAGAATTTCATAATATTTACTAGTCCCTGTAAATACTTTTTTCCACAGCTCAACTTTCATTGTTCGTGCATAGCTAATTTCAATTTTTCTATCTTGTTTTTTTTTGGGGGGATGCCTCTAGTTCAATTTGTGTAACTAATTAAAGTACAAGGCTTATGTTATGGTTTATGCCAGTGCCCCCCCAACCATGATGTAATCATGGACACCACCAAATCTAGCATTTGTGATTGGTTCATTGTCTAGCACTAGGATTGGTGGTATGATTGCAACACTCACCCAGGGATAGAACCAACATACAGTGTAAGGGTGGGAACAAAGTTTCTCTCTCTCTCTCTCTCTCTCTCTCTCTCCTCTCTCTCTCTCTCTCTCTCTCTCTCTCTCTCTGTCTTCCTGGTTGGTGCTTGCTGTTTGCTGCTGTGACAACAGCAGGGTGGCATGCTGCCCCTGCCATGCCACCCTACCTTGGAGCCAGCTGAGTATGGACAGAAACCTTTAAGAACTGTAAGAAAAAAAAACCTTTGCTTCCCTAATTTTGAGTGTCAGCAATGAGAGAAAAGTAACCAAGACAGGTTATTCAGTTATTCACCCAATATGGATAAAATTCCTGAATTTCTACATTCTCAATGCTTGTCATTTTTTTCCAAAGTAGTCAAATTTCTTTGGTTCTTTGTGTTCTTATATACATTTAGCATCCTTAAATTCTAGGTTCTTCATACTTAATAATTTCTTCTGAAGTAGTCCCACTTTCTTTGTTTCTTTAAGTGCATTTATTTATCATAGTCTCCATGTGTGTTATGTGTGTAAGTGTGTACATATGTATATGTGAGTATACAACTCTGGAAATTCTTCTTGCAAGCTTCTTAATACATTTCAGAGTGAGTTTCTCATGGTTTATCTGGCAATTTTATGTTATATTGAAGCAGTTTCTAATCTCTTCATGAAAATCTTCACATTTTATATTAATTCCTGCTACCTATCAAAGTTCATAGCACAAATTGATGTTCAATGAATATTAATACTATGATAAGGTAAATTTGTAAACAGTCACACTTGCTTTCTATAGAGATTTTCCTTTATTTTATTTTCCCTTGCTTTCCTAGATTTATTATTTTATTCTAAACATACATCTTCCATCTTACTGCCTTACCATCCCAATCAGAAAGAAAGACTTTTTATTGTGGTATTATTTTGCAAAATATGAGTCATAAACTCTTCATAGATCATAAGTTATTAGAAAATGGAGAGAAATGGGTACTGGAATATTTTCATTGTCTTTATTCTTTAGAATTTCAACAATATTTTTTACAATATCACACAAATTTGTATTTTTATATTGTTCTGCATTATTCATGAAAATGCGTATTTGTTTTTGATAGAATCATTTCATATGACCTGTAAAATCTTGTGTCCACTATTCCATTAAACAGCATTAATTATGAGGGGGTAGTGATCTGCAAGTGTTTTAAATAAGAGTAGATACAGAATTAATATTTACATATACATATGTGGTCTACAGACTTGCAGTTTTTAAAACTTTATGGTAGACACTATCACCATTTGCAAATGAAGACATGAATTTCTTGCTATATAATGGATAATTTTAGTGGCATAATTATATGCCAATCTTCCAAATCTCTAATTCTTATAAGTACTGAACATTTGCTTTTCAAATAGTAATTCAGTATTTGATTATGATTTTAATTAGTTCATTATTAATATACTATTTTGTCATAAAATATAGATATTTAAATATTTCAAACTTTTCAATATAGTGGAATATTATTTTTAATTGATATTTTAGCCCATAAGGGTCCAAAAAATCTCCTAGGGCCATTCTTGAGGGAACACTTTGAGGTAGTTTATTGCAAAATGTTTGCAAAAATGTTTTCACTTGACATAGTCAATTATTATCTGGCAACATTTACAGTAATTGTTATGTATTTTGTGTAATTAGAATTGGCTGTGTTTGGTTAGTTTTTAAAGCTTTACAGATACTGTCTCTTAACTTTTCATGTATAGTTTCAGTACTACTTTAAGTCTTTCTATTATTTAGCTCTGTATTATTTGTTCTAGCAGTGTAATATATTTTAACAGTGGTTATTTTTAGATTTCAAACACATGCTTAGAAAGTAAGTAATAGTAGGACAACAATTTTTAGCATATCTACGTATGTTTCATGTGCTTTAGAAATGAAAACTATTATATGATGATATATCTAGAGACTTTACCAAAAAAGGGAGACATCAATATAGCAACTTAAAAATGACTAACCTCATTAGTCATTTTGTTATGTAAACACAAATTAAAAGTGTAAGTACCAATACAAATTATTAGAATGACCAAGAAAAATAGTAATGAAAGAAAAAATAGCATTACAACATGTTGATAAGAATTCAGTCCAACTTTAACTGATACCTAAGTATTTATTCAAGAGATATACATTTATGTGCACACTGAACCTGGTATAGCTCATATAGCAGTTATCCTCATAATCCTTCCACGGTCTTCAACAATCCTAATGTTCTTCAACACACATCATTCCACATCTATACAAGGAATGTTAGTTGGCAATAAAAAGACTAATGGCACATTAAAAGAAGTGAACACATCTTAGAGTATTATGCTAAAGGAAAAAGCTAGAGTTAAAAACTAGATCTTCTCAATGTACTCCTTGTATACATTTAGAAAAGACAAAGCTCTCAGATCAGAAAGGTTTTTTTTTTAGGGCTTACCAGCCCCATGAGAGGGGAATCTAGTCTTTTTCAGATGCTGGAACTGTTCTCAGTCTTCCTCATGAACACTTGGCAATCTTTAGCTCTGGCCACCTAAAAGGGTGAGGATGATGTGTGTAAAAGATAACTCAAATCTGACATTCATTGAAACTTATTTTATGTTATAAAGTATAATTTGTAGTTTTAGAGAGTCTCAACTGTACTGCATGAGTGTACAGTATTTTGCACTGAAGATGTAAAGAGCTCAATTTTTTACTTTCTTTGTAGAGGCAGGTAAACTTTTAAGGACAGCCAGACACAGAAGAGAATTTTTATAAAATATCCATGTCAGTATAAGAATTAAAAGAATTAGAAAACGAACAAAAATACTTTATTTTTTTTAATGTGGGAGAAAATAGAAAATTAAGTTAACAAGTTAAGTGTTAAGTCATGAGGCATTGGGCATTTTCCTTAGAGAGCCACACCTGGACATACACACTTATTCCTTTTGTGTTTTCTGTTTGCTTTTTGGCTCTCTTTACCAGTTATAATATCTAAGATATTATATATATATATATATATATATATATATATATATATATATTGATTATTTGTTATTATAAGTTATGCATGAGACTGTTTTCCCATTTTTCATTTCCATAACACTAGCCTCTTATAATTAAGTAGAGGTACAGTGGATAAATGTTGAATGTTTTACTGAAAACAATACATTCGGTTTTTGACATATACATATAAACTACAAAGAAGCTGATTGGTTCTTTAGTATATGAAAATGTTTATGTATAACCAAAAGTAAAATATTTCCAGTCTACTTAGGGCAATTATAAGAGGTATAAAGATATGATTTATAATCACACATAAGTAACAGCTACTATGAAATGAATTTTTAAAATGTAAAAAGTTATAATATTTGAATTGGCTTTAAAAACACAAGTGATTTGTTGAAAAAAATAATTTTTCAGAAATCTCATTTATAAGACACCCTGCACTTCCTCCACATTTGTTAAAAGCAAGATTAATTAATCCTGGTGGTCTTTGTCATCATGATTCATAAAACTAAGCTCTAAAACCCTAAGCTGATGAGTAACTGTCAGTGGAGTCTCTGCTAGCAAAGCTAACAATTCTTAAAACTTACAAGAGATTCAAATTTTCATATAATAACAGATTTATATATCACAATTCCTCTTGGCAGTTCTATTCTAAGCAAAATTGCATTAATGCCTTAAGCCATCTGTTTTGGGTTAATTTTTCTCCTTTCAATTAATTATGGTCCTAATTATATGATATCCTAAGGGAAAATTAGAAAAAAAAATCTTTCCTTTTGCTTCTAAGATATTCCTTCTAGTACCATAAATGATACTTTCATATGCTCACTCACTTCAGTATTGGTCGCATATGTTATCAAATTTTGCTCATCTAGCCCCAATTCTTCCTTGTTCCACCAGAAATAGCAGTAAAAATAAACCTATTTTCACCTCACTGATTTTATGTAGCATAATTATGATAACTAAAAGTCAAGGTCTAGTCCCTTTTAGCTTCCTTATATGTAAAAAGGAAATATGAGAAAATAAAGTATCTTTCATGTTAGTAATGGTGTTTATTTTATATATGTTAACTTGAAAAAAAAATAAGCATCTTTGAGTGATTTACTGCAGAAGTTATATCAAATAGCATGTGCTCACCACTGAGCAACAGTTCTAAATAATCGTGAGTCATTTTTTAGCTGTATTGGGTGGTGAAATATAGTATGATTTGCTTAAGCACCTAGGCAAAAAATAAACAGAGATGCTCTTGGGATAAGATTTGTGGGTGAAGTATGCTCTATTGCCTCAGGACAAAAAATACATATATATATATATATATATATATATATATATATATATACAGATATATATTCTATCAGTGGTGCTTAGGTGCTTAATGTAACTTCAATCATTTTATTACAAATATCTGATAATCACATTGCAGATTTTTAGAGTGGTGATGATGTATGACATTATACCATATACAATAGTTAGAAAAGGATAAACTGGTGATCTTCACCAGGGTTCAATTTCTGGCCCTGAAATTCTCAAGTTTTGTAAATTTTGGCATATTGTCTATTTATATTTATTTATTTATTTTTTATTTATTTACTTTTTGATTTTACATTTTAAAAAGAAAAATAATAAAGCAAATAAAGAGAATAAAAAAATAAAGCAAATGAGAACACAACAATGCAAGCAATATAGGACTTCCAAACAAGACAACAGGAAGTCATCAATGGCTACCAAAATGTCTCTAATTTTCTTCAAAATAGCTGTCCATACCATTACAAACAATAAAATCAGACAAAACAAAAGAGAACAAAACCAATCAAAATAAAAGAATGAAATCATTACAGGATTTCTAAACAAGATAACAGGAAATCAACAATGTCTACCATAATGTCTCTCATTTTCTTCTAAATAGCTGTCCATACCTTCACAAACAATAAAATCAAATGAAACAAAACAAAACAAAAAAACAATTAGAACAAAATGAAAGCATTACAGGACTTCAAAACATGATCATAGGAAATGAACAATGGCTATTATAATGTCTCTTCTTTTCTTCAAAATAGCTGCTCATACTATCATACATAATAAAATCAAAACAAAGCAAAACAGAATAAAACCAATCAAGACAAAAGAATAAAACCATTATAGGACTTCAAAACAAAATGATAGAATATCAACAGTGGCTACAGTGATGTCTAGTTTTCTTCAAAATATCTGTCTGTACCATCATGCATAATAAAATCAAACAAAACAAAACAGAATAAAACTAATCAGAACAAAAGAATGAAAGCATTAAAGGACTTCAAAACAAGATAATAGGAAATCAACAGTGGTTAGCATAATATATCTTGTTATCTTCAAAAAAGCTGCCCATACTATCAGATACAGTAAAACCTAACAAGATAGAATAAAACAAAACCTAATAAAATTATGAAAACAATAAAAGAATTCAAAGAAAGATAATAGGAAATTAAGAGTGGTTACCACTTTCCCTTTTTAGGCATTTCCTCCTTTATCACTTTCATAATATCTATTGTGCTTTTTGGATCCACTAACTCCTTCTGTTTTTTATGCTAGGGAGATAACCCAGTGTTCACCTGTATGAGTCCAAATCATTTCACTCATGAGCATGATCTCCATTTGCATCCATTTACGTACAAGAATTTTGAGATTATCCTACTTTATAGCTGGGTAGCTTTCCACTGTGTGATAATACCCAATCTTTCTAATGCATTCTGTGGTTGATGGGCAGGTTTCCCTGGCTTTTTTTTTTCTGGTCTCTTTTCATGTTAAATAATTATTTTCTCTTCTTGATCTTCAGTCTATAAATTTCCTTTTGAGTTAAATATGTTTCTTGTATACCATGTCTTGGTGGAATTTGTTTCTTGATCCACACTCTTTGTGTTTCTTTGCTTGTTGAATTGAGGCCATCTACATTAATGGTTACAACCAGCATGCATTGGTTCCTCTCTGCCATGCTATCCTCCTACTGTTGGCCCTCCACTTTTCCCCTTCATTCAAATGCCTGCCCTGTTTGGCAGTCTTCTTCTGCTACTGTTCTTGGAACCATGGTCATCTTTATCTCTCTCTAGGTTATCCTTCAACACTCTCTGTAAGATTGGTTTGGTGGTCATGAATTCCTTCTGTTGTTCTTTATCTTACTTGGAAGTATCTTATTTTTCCATCAATTTTGAAAGATAATTTTACATGATATATCAGTATAGGTTGGATGTTGTTTTCTTTCAGGGTTTGAAATGCTTTACTCCAAATTCTTCTTGACTTGATCGTTTGGGTTGAGAAGTCTGCCATCATTCTGATTGGTTTTCCTTTATAGTTGATGAGTTTATTTTCTCTAATTGCCTTTAATAATGTGTTCTTGTGCTGCATTTCTGGGATCTTGGTTATTATATGTCTGGGTGTAGATTTACTTTGGTTATGGCTACTTGGAGTCTTATGTGCCTCGATTATCTGAATGCCAGATCTTTATCCCATGTTTGAGAAGTTTTCTGCTATTACTTCTGTAAATAGCCTTTTTATTTCATTTGTGTTGACCCCTGCTTCTTCACTGATACCTATCACTCTTAAATTACTTTTCTTTGTGTCATCTTGCAGCCATTCAATTATTATTTTGTTTTGTTTTGTTTTTTGTGTTACCACGGATGGAACTCACAACTTCATGCTTGGTAGGCAGGCACTTATGCCACTGAACTAAATCCTTAGCCCTGCCATTGAATTGTTATTTCCTGGTTGCTTGTTATTTTAAAGAGATTTTTCCTTTCATGATCATTAGCTGTGATCCTGTCTTCAAGGTCTGAAATTGTATCTTCAGTCTCCTTTAAGTAGTTTAGCCAACTTTCAACTGACTTTTTAATTTCCTGGATATATCTTTGAATCTGTTTCATGCATTGTAATTTCTTTCTATATTGTTCATTCAAAGTTTGCATCATTTTCCTGTGCTCCTCTTTTTTTATTTATGTCTTCAGATATGCTGAGCAATTCTTACATTATGTTTGTGATTTTTCCTTTTACCTGATAACTTTTACAGTCAGATGGAGTTATTTCTTTACGTCAGTTGCTATCCTTTTGGAGACTTCAGATGTGTGACTTCCATTTTCTTATATGAATGTATCTCCGAGACTCATTCAGTGTGGGCTAGAGGAATGAGATTGCCTTTTGCTCCTTTGTCTTGACATTCTCTTGGGCTCCTCCCAACAAGCTGGTTGTGGGATCCCAGGAACTTGTCACATTGGTTACCCCTCTTTGGTGTAGGGGATTGACAGGCACCTGGGTTTCTCTGAACCTAGATTCCCAGCGAGGTAGCAGGGCATGTAGCAGGCTTCTCCAAATATGTGTAGCTACACTGAGGTTTCCCCAGTGGCCAGGGGTGCAAGATGGCAGGGCTGCTTCTTCTCTCGGTCTGTTTGAATACATTGGGACTTCCTTGATGGTGGAAGGCACACAGAGGTGGGTCTGTCTGATTCTCCTGGTGGGTGCTGGCTGCTGGAAGAAAACGAGGGTCTCCATTAGTGGCCTGTGGGTACATGGAGCATATCTGGCTGCCTCTCCCTGCCCGTGCTTGCTGCCCTTGGCAAGCAAGTCTTCTGATGGTGGCAGCAGCACACAGAGGTGAATCTGGCTGTGTGTCTCTGCCTGTGCTATCTGCATTAAACAAGCCTTTCTATGATGGCAGCAAACCAAACGTGCAGGGATTGGTCTCTATTTTTCTTTTTTTTGAGGCAAGGTCTCAGTTTATAGAGCAAACTGACTCTGAACTTACTTATAGCCCAGGCTGGCCTCAAATTCACAGTGAACCTCCTGCCTCAGCCACCCAAGCACTGGGATTACTGGCGTGCACCACCAAACCTTGCTTCCATTGTTATTTATTTAATATCTACTTGCAAATTTATCATCTATAAAAAATAAAATGAATTCCTGTACCTCCTAGAATTGTTTTGGTTATTAAACAAGCTAAGATACTGTTATCTCAAACACTGCTTAGCAAAAGGTAAACATTCTAAAGTAATACATAAAATGATGTGAAAATGATGTAAATAGTTTGCTTTAAAGAAATACTGCATGTCTGCGTACTTTATATCTAGGTATATGATCATCATAACTTTCTGTATCATCATTGTAGTCTAGATCATATACTTCTACAAAGTCTTTATTTGTTATTAGGTTCCCACAATAGCTACATCTACCTATTTCCAAACTGAGTGAAAAGAAGTCATGCTTGAAAATGTTTGTATTTGTTATCACTCATAAATCAATGGACAAATATTTTAGTTAATTATCTTTTGTATGTCATTTTGCTAGGAAACATGCAAACTGTAAAAAGAATGAGATCCTAACATGCTTTATATTCAGTGTACAAAGTTTCTGTAACATAGTGGGAATTAATACAAAGTGGAATGTGAATATTTCCACATAACACAGAATCAGTATTTTATTCTTGCAAGCAGATTCCCATAAAAGACTGTGAAATAAACATTGTTATTTCCAGTGAACGGTTGTAAACATAACAAATCAGAAATTTTCAAGTGAATCTCTGCAAGTCACAGAGCTTGTCACACTTGGCAGGATTTAGAATTCTTTGCAGAGCAATCTGATTTCAAACCGGCTCTTGTTTTGTCCACTTTGCACTTAAAAATGTAACAGAAATGAAATCATTGTGAAACTCACCTATTGGCATCCTTTCCTTTTATTGTCTATGATGTTTGAGTTATTGACCCCAGAGATTGGAGTGTGTCCATGTGTCAGTCCATTCCTCAACTATGGTAACAGTAGATGGTTTTTTGTCTCATTGTTCTGTTGTGTCAGAAGTCTAAGGTCTGGTGGCTGCATTTGGTGAAAGTCACACAACATGGCAGAAAGACAAGGAGTGCCTAAAAGGTAGAAAAGATAGGAGAAAGAGGATGCCTGAAAGAAAGAGTTCACTTTCATAAGCAAGCCACTCTTCTTATGACCGCCTTCCTTCTCTCTCCTGGTGTGAATATGTTCATGAAACTGAAACTCTTATGACTTAAACCTCTCTAAAAGATTTTACCTCTTAAAATCATGATGGCAGTTAAATTTCAAAACAAGTTCATGGGGGAACTTTCAAATCACAGCAGTATGTCTTGTTTCAGTAGCTGAGTTTTGTTATTTGAAACTAAAATGTGAATGATAATATGGCTGCTTTTGGAATAACAAAGCAAGGCCTGAAATAAATTTCTTCAGATGAAATGTAAGGGCAAACTATATTGTTTCCCATCAAGTTTTCTGAAAATATTAATATCAATGACCTAAGTGTTGATTTTGCTACTTTAATAAAAAATGAATTATTTTATAACACAAAAATGTATCTGTTGAAAGTGAAGAAAATAAGATAAAGACTATAAATACCCATCTATGATATTGAAAAAAATTTGCAAAAAGAAAGTTTCAAGTGAAAATTTCTTTCTTCATCCAAGTAGGGCAAGTATTATGTATTTTTACTAAAGTCACTAACAGTGAGGTTTATACCTGAGCATCTATAACACCTAACATGTTGTCTTGATATGTGTATCAGTATCATTTAATGAAATATATTTTTTATTCTGGGATAAAAATACAAAAATATGTTAGTTCTATTTAAGTTAGTATGGACATATCTTGCCAAAGAGGTTGCCATTTATGAGACCTTTAAAACATAAGAAATACTTCCCTATTTGAAAAAAGTGAAGGAAGGTCACAGAGATCCAGTAGCCACAGTATGAAAATCCAGTTGTTTCTACAATATGTAAATAGCATGAATTTCTTTTCACTCTGACCTACTCTGTCATGCTACCGGACTCCTTACACATTCCAATTTCACAATATAATTATCTCCCTTCCATTAAAATAAATTTTTTGCATTGAAAATAGCATAAATCTACATTTTCAGCATTCTAATCAAGATAACATGATTAGCTATGAAAGTCTGGAAAAATGTTCTTGCTCATATTAAATTTCACTTCAGTGTAAATTCTGAGAAGTCTTAATTATGGTGTATCTCTTCATCTGGTGATAACTTTATCATCATTGTCAACATCAAGAACTATTGAAGACACCTATTCTGTACTAGACATTATTAATAGAACCTTTACATAAATTTTATCATTTAGTCTTTACCCCTAATCTTCCAAGTTGACAATTGCATTATTTTGACAAATGACAGATTACCACATATAGCAATTTCATAGTTGACTTGATTTAAATCACTATTACTTTAGGACTGTTTTCAGAAATCATTTTATCTATGATTTCTTGAAAATGGTCAGAGAAAGGACATTAAAATCAAAGATAGAAGTTCTGGACTAAATTTAACTTTTGCTTCTAAGCAGATACATGACTTTTCTGGGTGATTTTTAGAGTCCTGTCCTATTTAATAACAATTTAATAAGAAATAAAAACATGTGTTGGTCACTGTCTCTCTTTCTCATTTTTTTCTTGTGACTCATATTCCCACCATCATGCCTTACAAGACATTTTTTTTTTCCTAGATTCAACAATCAGATCAGGGAACAAGCAACTTGGGTTATTACTCACTTTAATCCTGACATTTTTCTTGCTTGCACTAGAGGAGAATAGAGATTTTATTGAGGTCACTGCTAACCGTGTCATGTGGTTGGCTCACAGGAGCTTGCAGTCAGGTGAACCCGTCACCTTGCATGTCCTTGAATAAAAGCAGGCATGGGGGAAGGGAAGAAAATGGAGTCTTCAGCTAGTATGGCCTTAACAATCAAACTGAAATTTCAGAGCCTATTTTTTTTTAAGCTACAAGATATTTTTTTTAGATCATAGGCTCCTACATGTGAATGTTCTCATTTTTGGTGCATTTATACCTATTACTGTCAATTAATTAAGTTTTTAAAGGTAAAAGTTCCAAAATTATAACTTCTTGCTTACTACTAATCATAAAGGCACTGAGTATATTTTCTTTCATCGTGGCCTTCCCCAAAGAGTCCAGGGTGTGCAGAGATGTATTCAGATGAAGGATACTGCAGACAGATATGCTCCTTTAAAATGCATCACGCTTAGACTCAGAAATTCAGGACCACTTTAAGACCAAAGGCAGAAATACTTATCACTATAACATTTTCAGCTACGCATCCAGCTAGACTTGAGGGGCTTTGCAGAGGCAGCTGTCAAGATAATCTTTCTGGACTGCACAGGTTCTATCCAGATTTCTGTTGACGTTAGTCTATTAGCCCAAGGGTTGTGCAGAACATTAAGTACCAATAATAGGTCTATTCGTAAAGGAAAAAGTTGGAAACAGAGAGCAATATAAATGAGGAAAATAAGGCAGAGAAACTGAAATAGAAAACAAAAGGAAAAGCATGTAGTAATTGTGTTTGATAGAACCAATACCATTATGTATTTTCCCTATTTGGAATAGTGAGATTATAATTGCCAGAAGATGTAGATCATTATAATCTGTCATTTTACAACTTCAATACATAAACAAAAATTGAGATACTGCATCAAGTGTTCCTGTCAAAGTGTATTAAAACACATACTTTCATAAGCCGTAATATTTGGTAATCATTATAAGTTTCAAATATTTTAAACTAAAGAACATGTTCCAAACTTAGTAACAGACTTTCTATTCAATATCTCATAATGATAAAAACCTGTCAGGTAACCTACCAAAGAAATGTGTCATTATTTAGTGATCTTAGCTGAAAAATGCAGCAATTTAGGTTTAAATGCTTTGCATCTAAAGAAACTAATTTCTGACCTCTCCGTAATATAAGTTCTGTTCAGGAAACATGAACAAAGTAAACTAATAACTTGTACAGATTTCTATAACCCTTCTTTGTTATTGCTATCCATATGGAAATAATGTTAATATAAATTTATTAATGGAATTCACATTATTAATGCTGAACTATAAAACTCAGTTATACTAGAGCATTTTAGCTAGACATTTTTACTACTTACAAAAGTTCTAAGCTAAGCCTGCCTTGGATATAAGTATAAAATGAACTTTAAATGAAGGGCTATGCTTTATTTTCTAGCCAGAGGGGAAAGAGTACTACACAGTGATTAACCATCTGGATACAGAAACCAGGTTGTAACTTGCTGTGTTATGGATAGAAGTACTTGGAAATGAAATGACAATGTCCTTCATCCAGTCTCAGCTAGGAAGCCTAGTACTTGAACAAACTGGCTTCATTTTCCATTGTAGCCTAAGAGAACACATGGCACCAGGAACTATTGTATATATCTGTAAGAGGAGTGATAAAGTCTCTGGTACACGACTGGGTTTTGGCTGGCTAATTTTAAAGAGTCCCAAAATGTGGCACTTTGCTTTGTGTATGGTGCTTACAAAAATGGTAGGACAATTCTGTACCTGGATATCTCAATGATTGTCTCTGTAGGAGAAAACCTGGCCTGGTACCCCTCTAGGATTGCATTTATTCCTGTTAAGAACTGACTACACACTGGTGGGTACTATAGATCCATTTTAGTAAACAAATGAAAATATTTATGTAGCTTGCTGCTGTGTATTTCAAAATCCTTGCATTCTCAGTCTTGAGTTACTGATCAGCTACTTGCAGAACTTCAATAGAATGCAGTAATATAAGGCAAGGCTTAAAAAAACTTTCTGTAAAGGGTTAGAGAGCAAATATTTCAGGCTTTTTGGACCATATGGTCTCTGAGAAAGCTATGCAACTCTGCTGTTAAATTCCCCCAAAGAAGCCATAGATAGTATGTTCACAGATTACTTGTATTTTAATAAAACTTTCTTTGTAAACTAGGCAACTGGCTGTCAAGTACAGTTTTTTTGGAACTGTGATGCAAAGTCAAGACTAGCTGATCTTATTATAATTGTGTTAGCCAGCTTTCAGAATGGGTAATCCAAATCCAACAGACCTAACATGGGTTCTAGGCTCATGCTTTTTCTTTCCAGCCTTAAGACTATGCACCAAGTACTAATATGTTGACTAGTGTAGATTCACATATTAGCATTTCCAAGGACTCTGAAACTATCCATACAATATTGATTCTCATTTATAGGATTTCTAGTAATAGTTGCTGGAATTTTAGCTACATTTAGGGTTTATATAAAAGCTAAATTACTCATAGTCTTTTCGCATTAAAGTATTTAAAGTAAGTTACTAGTTAGATGGTATGTGTGTTTAATTTTTAGTTTTTAGGATAGAAATTGACTCGTAAATCCTATGCACTACACATGAAATGTGAGGACAAACATAATTATAAGAGATTCACATCTCTATAATCTATAAGGAGTTCATGAGAAGAAAGCCTATAGTATAGTTTGGCATGAGGAAGGTTATAACAGGAGTCCATTTGGGATTTGGGACAGGAGCAAATCAGTTTTCATTTTTCTTCTTTCCTTTAATAAGACTTAATTCTGCTCTTGCTCTACTTCTACTGTTTTGTCCATTCTCTTCATGGCTTTTTTTCCTTTTAGCTTTATATTAGTCATTGCCTTTGTGTATTTACCCCTTTGAGTTTGCAAATCCTTATTCATTCCCAAAGACATTTAGAGGCTGTATCTATCTTATTTTTAGTTTGGTACACATTTCTTTTCAAATTCTCCAGAGGAAAAGAAGTGAATATAACATGATTGTGTTGTTAAAGAGCTTTCCTGCACTTGGTTTTCTTTTGTTTTCCATTTTTTCATATTGAATGCATTTATAAATGTTAATTAGTATTATTTTCATGTTATATATACATTAATATATCAAACTACAGTTACATGGATAATATGAAAGTGAATGAATGAAGCAGTGAATGATGATATGAGGCTTTGAAATCATGAATAAGAGAGAACTGATTTCTTAAATATTTGGTATTATTCAGCAGTAAAACTGCAGAAAAGTTATACTTGCTGACAGTTTTACAAAGGTTGCTTGCTGTATTTACATGTTCCATATAATAAGATCCAGGAAGTCTTGTCAATGCTTTTCAGTTGAATAAAGCAAAGCACATGATTGTTTTTTCAGTGACATTGTGGGACTTTGATCTATATCTCTATTGTTTCTAATTGATTTGCTATGTGATAGTGACTCAAGAGCCATTATAACAGCGCCAACAGGGACTTAATGGGCAGCCTTCAAAGAAGCACTTGCCTGAAAAATAGGAAGTCATCATTAAGGAATGAGAAAGTGATGTAGAACACAGTGATCCTTAGGAATTTCTATGATTTCCAAGTTGTATGCTTCTACACACACTCTGCAATAAGGTAAACCACTGTGGTCTGTGTTTCAGGGTCAGGTATCTAAAGGTAGGCGTTGTGGCTTTATTCTCAAAACTTGAGGTAAAATTACATGACAGATGATAAACTTCACCCTTTCACTTTTCAATTTTTTTCCCTTAACCTAATCCCCTCAAGCTACCTTATGGATTTTCAAACTCTATTTAGACATCACATTTAGGGCTCTCCTTTGCTAAAATGACCTGTCATCTTAAATTATCCTTTGTCCTTTACATATTCCTTTGAGATGGAGTTGGGAGGAAGACTCATTCCCAGTAATAAAGGTGTTAATGTTACTATTATTTTTATCATTTTTAGTAATTACTGACTACACAAGCTCAGAAAACATTTACAAAATAAAAAGGATGTTGATTTATGAATATAGTCAATTGTTAGGCATATTAGAATGTCATTTGGAGGTGAAATTCCCATGTCACCTTAACTATGTAGACTATGTCACTTTTTCAGTCAATAGTCCAACAGAATATGGCCACTAGATTGGCCAATACATTTGGGAATCACCTCCCCCATTGCTTTAGAATATGAAATATCTTAAAGAGTAAGCAGTTGGTTATTAAGAACAAACATAGTTATTTATAAGGTTGAACTGTGCAAGATAGTCAAGTCTGGAAAAAATGATAGAAAATCAAACATCTGTAAAAAGATAAATTTGTCATCTAAGCATTTTGCAAAAGCCCATCTTGATGACAGATTACCGGCTGTCCCCAGATAGAACATACTCTTGCCACGTTCATCATAGAGAATTTTTAAACTCTACTCACTGTTTTTCTAGCTGTCTAAATCCTTTTATCTTTATAGCACATACGGCCTCCTTACCTGACTCTAGTAAACACAGTTCTGATGTGATTTAATATCCATATTGGAGTACATTTTAAATAGCATATCACTAAAGCCATGAACAAGTATGCTAATGTGTGAAGTAGCTCAGCACTGCTCAGAACACATTGCTGTCGCCAGCGCTATAAAATCCATTTAATTTTGCTTAAAAGTGTGTGATATTGAATTTGCTTTCCACTGGACTGTAATTAACGACATTCTAAACTGCTTACAAGATTCAATTGACTGACAATATTAATCACACATTCACAAAGAAATTGGCTGTTACATTTGTTTTTTGCTTTCTTATGTATTCTTGGCATCAAATCACTGAAAAAACTAAGGCAATGGTCCTATTGCAACATGCTCCATGTACATTTATTTTCTTAGTGCATTTAGTCTATAAAAATTTTTGCTACTTCAATTGGATTGTGACTGTAAATGTCTATAGACATGGCATAAAACCAAGAAACAGTATGTCTTTTTAAGAGGAACCGTTTATTCCAGATAATTAAATCTTGGAATGTTCAAAGAAAACCCATAAAGAAGCATAAATTAGGCTCTATTAAGGGATATAGGTTGTTCCATAGAAATGGATACTGACAAAATAATTTTATGAAAACTTCGAAAAGTCATTAATAGTTTTGAAAGTTTTGAAAACTGGGACATTTTGTTAAAAAAAAAACAAGGAGGTTTAGTTGTATATTTTAAAATGTACTTTGGACATTTGCAGATGTATTACTTTTATATTTGGAACCATCTTTGAACCTTCATCCAAGATTTGTGCACATCAATTCTTACAAATGATAGAGGACTTTGAGTTTTTGTTTTTTGTTTTTACATTTTCTCTAATGCCATTTGGAGAAGCAAAGAGTAAAACATAACTGTCAAAACAGAATACATTCAGAAAACAAAGAAATCTTCTTAATAATTACAGAATCACTCCACTACTCATAAATATTATACAGAACTACTCTGTGTACTTAGGCCTAGAGCTAGAGATACTATCATATCTTCAATTTATGGCATTTCCCTTTGGATTTGCAACATAATAGATAATAAATATGTTTTATCAGGATCAATTAGCAATATTAACTTACTTTAGAATTTCTAAATTATTTTGCATAGCATGTTGCTTCTTATATTTGAAAGTTTATAACAGAAAACTGAAACAATAAGATGAATAAGAGAATAAATTCAATAAGCAGATTGTTTGGGTTTGAGACTAATCTGTACCAGTCCCCAGGTATGAGATAAGTCACTACTTTCCTCATCTACAAATTGAGATTTAAGGAGGACGCCTACCTAAACCACATGGTAATTATAATAATTAAAGAGTTCCTGGAATATAGCAAGTGCTACGTTGGAATTTCAGATTGTTATTATTCCATACTATGTTATTTCCTAGGTTCTGGGACTAGGTTTTAAGGGCATGTTAATTCCTAGGTTCTGGGACTAGTTTTAAGTAGACATCCTGATGTGTTATTCTTCTAGAAAACTTAAAACAACCTTAAAACATAGACTTTCTCTGACTCAAAAAATACATGAAAAAAGCCTCTTACATAAACCAATTTAATTACAATGAGTGATACAATTTCTGATCAAGTGGTTGTAACAAAAAAAAATAGATACACACTGATGTTATATGATAATGCCGAGCCTTCTTTGTTGATTTTAAAGGGGGAAAACCAGAAAAATCAAGATACAAACAGACAATTAAAAAATGACAACAAAAGCAGAATGATAACAACAGCAATAACAACAAAACCATGCAATATATGATTTCAAAACAAGATGCTAGAAATTTAACAGTGGTTATTATACTGCATATTGTTATCCTCAGAGTCACTGGTTTCTCAGCGTGAAACATCATGACATGTCGTTTTCCAACCTACTGCTCTTATCCCATATTCTGGGACCCTGATCACACCGAGCTGAGTCAGGTATACTGTATTAGGTATACCGCATTGTCGCTGTGCCTATATCTTTACAGACTTTAAATTGTTTGATCATGATTTGATCATATGTATGTATCTCCATCTACCACTGGCCAGATGCTACTGGTATGTGTGGGGAGTAACATGTTAAATGAGTGTTTATTAAAAACCGTTCTTCCTTGCCTCTCCCAGACTTTGTTTCTTCCTCTCACTTTTCTTCCTTCGTTCCTTTTTTTTCTGTTGTCTGTCTCCAAATGGACTCACCTTCAGTGATTAAGTGCATTAAATAATGAAACTTACTAATTATTTACTGTATTACAATTGCTATGAATGTCAATCTTTTCTTAATAGTAAGAATACTAAATAATAATAAAACAGTTACTGAACTTGAATATTTATGAAAGTACTGATGAGATTTGGAGCATGGATCACCAACGAAACTAGAGCATTAAATTAAACATTATCATTGAGCCATATTGAACTATTTTACTTAATTTTCTTTTATTATTTAGGAGAATGAAAAAGAAAAAAGAATTATAAATTCTCAAAGAATGTGACACTATTGTCTTTTTAAACTTAAGTAGTGTTCATGTTTCCTTTTTTTGTACAAGATTACTCCAAAGGGAATCATCCTTTTAAAAATATTGTTTTTTTATCTTAAAGAGAATAAAACCAAACAAAATAAAATAGAATATAGCTAATCAAAACAAAACAGTGAACACAATACAGGACTTCAAAACAAGATAATAGGAACTCAACAATGGCTACCATAGTATAGCTTGTTATCTTTGAAATAACTGCCCATGCTATCAGACATAATAAAAAAATAATAAAACCAAACAAAATAGAACAAAAAATGACCTAGGACTTCAAAACAAGATCATAGGAAATTAACAATAGCTACCACTATCCCTTTTTAGACATTATATCCCCTTTCACATTTACAATATCTATTGTACATTTTGGATCCCACTAACTCCTTCAGGTTTTTATACCAGGGAGACAGCACTACGTTCACCCATGTGAGTCCAAACCATTTCACCCATGAGGATGTTCTCAGGGTGCATCCATTTACCTACAAGAGCCTTGTGATTATCCTCCTTTATAGCTGTAGCTTTGCATTGTATAAAAATGCCATATCTTAGAAGTAGTTGCTCAGGTTACAAGATTTAAGTAACATATTAAGTAGTGTTAATTTCCCACTATTTTAAAAAAAATCTGTGTCATTTTTTTTGTTTTGTTTCTAAAATTTAAAAGATGCCATATCTTTCTTATCCATTCTGGAGTTGATGGGCAAGCTACCCTTGCTTTTTTCTGGTTCCGTTTCATGAAGGATTATTTTTCCTCCTTGGACTTTCATTTCTCCACTATAGAGGGTAGTTATTGCTTTTGTCCTCATTCTCTCTCTCTCTCTCTCTCTCTCTCTCTCTCTCTCTCTCTCTCTCTAACTGAAGAGCTAACTATAGGGCAGAGAAGCAGGCAATGCAGGACCATTTGCTGTCTAGCAATTATGAAGAGTGTGTGTGTGTGTTTGATGTTTTGTAGAATAATTATGACTTCAAATGAATTTTTGTCAAAACATATATAGAATGATTATCATTTCAAAATGTATTTTCTAAGCATAGAGTAAATTATATATTAGAGGAGTACAATTATTTAAGATGCTTATGTTATTTAATGTCTAATTAATATAAGATAAAATTAAAGTCTTCTGGTGAATTTCACCTGTGCAAGTTATATTTTTATCTAAATTGATATATTCTAATGCAGTTTTCAAAAATAATTATGTGCAATATTTTATGTAAATGTTTCAGATTGTTGTGTTTTCCTTTCTTTCTCTTTTGTGTAGCCATAACATAAATATGATATGTTCATCTTTATTGTTAGTGGTGTATTTCCAAAAGTATATAAAAATAGCTTGTTCAATTAGTAAAATCACTGTATAAAATTGAAAACACTTCTATTTTTAGGTACTACTGTTAACTAATGCCTTTCTGACTCTTTAATTATGTTGGTTATTGCAAATAAAAGTCTCACAGTAAAGCACATAACTAAATTAGTGTGACTTATGAAAAAATTGCTTTAAAAATAAATTGCTTTAAAAATTTTTTATTCAGTAGACAGTTTATTTTTGTAGAAGTTATTGGTAGGCAGATAGAGTGTAATTTTATATTGGTTTCTAT
This sequence comes from Hydrochoerus hydrochaeris, assembly GCA_004027455.1. Classification (NCBI taxonomy): domain Eukaryota; kingdom Metazoa; phylum Chordata; class Mammalia; order Rodentia; family Hydrochaeridae; genus Hydrochoerus; species Hydrochoerus hydrochaeris. The sequence goes on from PVLA01001926.1 coordinate 243,610, forward strand.
TATGTATAATTTTAAAAGTCATTTAAATTTTTATCTGCTACATGACATATAATTATTAAAACTGTAACATATAAAACACTATATATTTACTTCTATAATAAAATTTCACTGTAATTTATTTTTAAGCATTTAAGTAGACCTGATTTTTCAGGGCGGTTTGAAGTAAATGGCATTATTAAGCAGAAGATAATCAGAGATTTCTCATGTACTCCCACCCCCACACATTTCTTCCATTTCCCTAATTATCAGCATCCCCCTCTGGAATGCAACTACTTGTCACAAAGGATGAACCTACAGTGACATTTCTTTATCATATAAAGTGCATAGTTCATATTAAGTTTCAGTCTTGATACCATAACATTCCTTGGGTTTGGACAAAGATCTAATGACACAAACCTGGCATTATACTGTGATGCACAATAGTTCACTTGCCTTAAAAATCTTCACATTCCCTGTTCATCCCTGCCTCCCTCCTAGAGCTCCTGGGACCTTTGATCTTTGCATGATCTCATTAGTTCAGTCTTCTCCAAGGTGTCACATAGCTGAAATCATACAGTATACAGCCTCTTGGGTTGGCTACTTTTACTTAGTAATATGCTTTTAAGTTTCTTCTATATCTTTTCTTGGATGAGTAATTCACTTCTTTTTAGTTCTGTTTTTATGTTGATATAAGTTTCAAATTACAAAATCATTTATCTTCCATGACTAGTTATTGTTGCTTCTTGATGACTGTGGGAAAAAGAAAGAATAAATGGATATCAGTTCTAAATGACACACAAATTAGAGATAAAATCTTGTTATTGATTTTTTCTACTTTCTTTATATAAGTAGAAATTTTAGTGTAGTTTCCAGTTATAAAATTAGCTGAAATATTCTCAGGCTCTTGAAATTGTAAAATTATTGCTTGTATTAATTGTGTTAATTGTGTTAATTCTATTATTGCTTGTTTTAATTGCATTTTATCAACATACAGACTGATAGTATGCGTGAAATTTTAGGGCCCCACCTCTAACTGTATTTCCCCATATCAGATAGATCAGTATTGCTCAAAGAATTGTCCACTGATTAGTAATCTTTGGAGACATTTATGATTGGTTATCGAAATTGAGAGTTCTCACTGAAAATAATTCATATATATTTGACAGAAAAATTTTATGTTGGTTAATCCTAACAGCAATTGCATTGGATTTGAATGTCAAATATCTTTGTTTTTATTTCATTTTAACAATATTTCATTCTATTTTATGAAAGAATTGTTTTGCAATTAATGAAAAAATAAAACTGATTCCTCACAACAAATAGTGTTTGGAACATTTCTGAATTGCATAGGCAAACACAGTGAAGCTTACTGAAATTTAAAAGAAATGAGTAAGATTTGAAATCACTTTCTTTGAATGTCATGATGGTAGAAAATGAAATCTTGTGTCAAGTGAAGAAAACAATTTCTCCCATAATTTCTGCAGTGGCAAATCCCTAAAATGGGCTCTGATAATCTTCTCATACTATTATTCATAATTTTGTTTTCAATTTTGACCTGAATTACATCTTCTAGCCTGCTATTTCATAATTGCTTTAGAAAAGGCCATAATTTGTGTTACCATCTTCCTTCCTCCCTTGATGGTCCCACATTGAAGCAGTCTATGACCATAGTTTCCCTGGGTGGAGGGCTTTTTGAGTGTAGTATTATGTCATCACTTTGCGGCACAATTCATGGCAAAGATGTTCACTGTAGTAATAAATTAGCTCTATATGGTTAACAATATTATACCTAAATGTAATTATTTATTTTCTTCTTAGATTTTGTTCTAGGTTTAATAATTGTATGTAAGATGGTTATGGAAATCTCTAAAAAATATTGTTGACCTTTTACTATCTTTTATTTTCAATCTTTTTAATAGATTTTTTGGCAAAACTTTGTTAGAATATATCTCTCATGACATATGTTATACGAACCTCCAAATATTATTAAATCTTTGTAATTGTAAATTTAAAATGTATCTTTATATATGCACAATTAACTGTATTATATATACATATATATATATATATATATGTATATATAATGTACACAGCCTCACACTCTAAAATTCTATACTACACTTAGAACTACATTGTTATATTTGCTTAGGCTATGAGCATGCTGTATCAAAAATAATTTCTACTGATAACTATTAATTTGATACTCTAATTTTTAAATTGTGCCTCTGAAGTATTACCTGCTATGTTTTGTTTTATGATTGTGGAAAATGTATTTTATAGCTTAAAATATTTTGTAACAATTTTTAAATATAAACTACAAGTCTGTTTTGGGATTATAGGACAAAATTGTATCTAGAGACTTCACCATTGTATCTATTTACTCTATTTGAAAAGGGGAAAGATTTATACCATCTGAAGAGCAACCAGAGTCTTGTACTACAATTTGAATGTGTGATATTTTCTTAGCAATTTTTTTCTCAAATATTTACTTAGTAATATTTTATTGCCAGCGTAGCTTTTTGTAGCCAAAGGAACAGCTTGAATCACTTGAAAATGCCTGATATGATACCCGAGTATTCCCTTCGTGTGCTCAACTGTGGGACTTTATGGAGTTCTTGGGGATCAAGACTCCTCCAGTCCCACTGACCATGTAAAGTCTAGGGCTTAAGCCATCCCAATCTGGTTCCATGCTATAGTATTCAACCAGACAGTAAGAGAACTTATTAGTGTAGATGTAGTAATTGCAGTAATGGGAAAATATTACCTGTATCATAAATGTAGTGTTTCTGCCGTCTAATTTCCTTCCTAAACTTACACTGTATCATGATAAAGAAGAAATTTATTCCTATATTTATTTATCATTTTTACTGTAGTAAAATACCACAAAAATATGAGAGTACAGATATATGGAGGCATAAACTAAATCAGGGTAAATTGGTACCAAACAGTACATGTATCTAAATATTTTAAATATTTTGAGAAAATAATTTCAAAATTGTAAAATACACTTAATAAAGCATTATCTGAAAAATGTGCATAGGAAATTGAACATACAATAGACTCTTAATATTATAAAACATTTGAGAAGAAATTCTGTTATTGGTAGAATTTTTCTGTTGTAGGATATTTTGATTCATTTTTGTTTTTGTATTTTCTAATAACTCACTTTTGATGATCCTAAAATCAGTGACATAGTGGACATTTGGCACTCTGGTGACACATTCCACCCTGGAGGAGAATGCCAACTGGTATCTCACTAGTAGTAGCTTGTGATGCTGCCAAACAGCCCTTAATGCACATGACAGTTTCCTTACCTTCAATGCATCAAACACTTAGGTCTTCTACGTTGTCAGTAATGCTACAGGGTGGCTTGCTGTCCTCTTTATTGCATATGTTTTTACTTTGAAACTTGAAGAAAAGACATAACATTAAATATATGGAGAAAGATACTTTCAGGAATATAACACATATGTCTAATTTTGTTTTGCCAGCTATTTGGTGAGAAACTAACAATTGTTATTTCTTTAAGTGTAAGACATTGGCAGAAGTGTGATAGCAAACATGTTAAATTTTTACTGCCTCTTTAATGTACTAGAATGTGATTTCAAACCTGATTAACAGGAATCCAACTCTGCCTGGTGAATAAGTAAGGTTGTGCCTATAGTTGTCTAAACCTAAATTTCTCCATGTGAAACCATTGCTTGCTGTTGTTTTCTAAAGCCCTGGATGGCTTACTTTGGAACTAACTGAAGTTTGAGAATAACCAATATTCACACAAAGATTTTGAAACAAAAGAAATTTTGTGCCTGAATGAACACTTGAGCAAAAATACTTTTATTTTTCATCCTGGCAAAATTCCTAAGATTTAATGAAGTGAAACCATTAAGAAAAAAAAAAAAGTCCAGTGATGTGAGAACACAAAGACTATGTCTAAAAATAGCCTAAAAAGCTAACTACTGTGCTTTTCCATACAATAGCCAGACTTGAATGTTGCCCTTGATATGAACAAAAGAATCAGCCTCCAGCTTTCCACCGTGACTGTAGATTTTTGTATAGCTGTGGTTCCAAACTAACCAAATTTAATGGTGTTATTCTGGAGAAAATTAAATGCAGTCAAGGTTAGATTTTAAGATCATACTCTTTTTTTCAATACACATATACAATGGAGGAGTCCAAGGCTGTTTTCAAGAAATGTAAATAACTAAAATATTTTGTCAATAGTAATGTGAGCTTGTCCATTTTGCTTCCCTAAGTCATTAGCAAGATGACCTTAGTGCTTCACAGTGGTTATTAAATGCTAGCACTACCTCTGAGTGAGATATTATGCTAGTATTTTATGTATTTTATGATTTATTCCCTCAGTACCCCTCTCAAATAAATAGGTGTTATTTTTCCAGCTTTATTTACAAGGATCTGAGTTCTAGGTTGTCACCTCTTCTAAAAGGATGCAGCTAGGAAGGCAGATTTAAAATTCAAGATTGCATGACTTCAAATCCATTATTCATGCCCTCATGTTCAGATTTTGTTAGAATTTAAAGGGGAAACTTAAAAATATAGCTGTCCAGATCATCACTATGAGTAGAATAAAGGCTAAACATCATCCCTAAACAGCAATACATAGTTTAAAAAATAAAAGAGTTTAAATGAGTATGGTATAGTCTTCAGCTCAAATTTGAGATTCTTGGTGATGTGATATAATTTGAAAGCTTGGTTTTCCAAGATTTTTATCATGATGAAACTGCTTTAGAAAGCGATTAAATGATCAATTTTTATTTAGTTACGCAGTGGTATTATTCTCCCTAGATGTAATCCTAGATAATTTAGTTCAGTACCTATGAGAATGAACTATCATTCTTTCTCCCTCTCTGCAATGCTATCAGGACATATAAGGCTGTTATGTTACAAGGCTGATAACGATGTCTTCTTTATAGATGTTTTTCTTTGTAGATTTTTAAATTTTTCTTTTTTATGTTTCATCTTTTCACTCATTTGAAGTTGATCAGTGAGAGTACATAAGGTGGTGGTAAATAGTCATAATCAGTGAAACATTTAATTAAACTTTTTACATAAATATAGAGCTGTGTTTCTTTTAGTAATTATAATGTGTGTTAGATTTTCTTGGTTACACACTATAGAGCATTAACTGATACATTAGCAAACAACATTCTTTACAAAGAATCTGTGCTTTGTCTTTTGGATTTTTCAAGTTCTATATCTTTAACACCAAATGACTTGAGTGAATAAATGTAGGAAGCAAGAATTGTTGTCATTCTACCTTGATGTGCTCAGTGAAAATAGAATGCTAATTTTATCTATGAAGTCTTATTCTGACAAGGATGAAGTACTTTTTCAATGCTTTTGGTGAAATAAAGACAGTAAATAAAATGGATTTAGTTCTTTTGGCTTTGCTTTTTAAATTTCTTTCTAGTAAACATTCCCCCATTGTAGGTTTTACAATTATATTTACTAAATGTCGTATAAATATATTACATTGCTTTTTTTGTATTAAAGAGTTCAGCTTTAGCCAGAATTTAATTAGGTGTGCATTTTTTCAGACTTCCAATTGCAATTTGATGAACTCCTTAGATATTCAATTAAAGTGAATGATTTGCATAAAGTACATATATATTCTATGGACTACTGCAGAATCACTTGATATTTTCCTTGCTATATTAATGGTTCCATTTACTATTTTATGAGTGGGAAATGAAATTATGTAATTGGAAAGTGGTAAGTTACTTTATAGCACATTAGTTTAGGATAATTATCAGCATGTTGTATTATGCATTGAATTGAAATTGAGGATATAACATTATAATAACAACCAAAAACAGTTAAACTGTCATGGGAACTATTGACTTGAGATGAAAATGAACATGATCATTGCAAGACATTTTTGTAATGTATAAATAGTGTCTTCCTTTTGATAACTATTTTTTTCTTGTTCCTTTTTTATTTTTCATTTGTTTTCTATTTTTTATAATTTGCTGCTTGCCATTGAAGGAAGTAGAGGTTTGTATACAACTTCTTTGTTTTATATATTATTTTATATTTTATATAAATCCCTACTTTAAAGCTACTCATTTACACTCAATTCACATTATTTTCCCCCTTAGGATGATTACTTCCGCACGTGGAGTCCAGGAAAACCCTTTGATCTGGGTAAGAATTCAAATATTTTAAAAATCTTTAAGTGCATAGTCAGTATACTGTAAAATTTACAGTTATTGTTGGGTTCGACTTTAAAATAGAAGCATATTTATATGAATGGAAACATCATGAAGTAATTATGTTTAATTCAGCACAATATAGAAATGATCTAGTTGTGATTATAACAGGGTATATTTTGTCTTTTATTTTTAGGTACATGATTTATATTATTTATTTGGACTTTTGAACTTTACCATAATCCTTTTTGTCACTTGATACAAAAAACTTCATTCAGTTTTTAAGTGCATTTGCTAGGAAATAAATTTATTTGTACAAAATTTCAAAAAAAAAACCCGCCAGCTCTTCAGTCTCCTTTTCAGTTCATAAAGATTTCACCAAAAGTAGAGAATACTGATAATTACACTCAACTGAAGTCTTAGCAAGAATCAGGAGAAAAAACTTTATGCTAAATTAGGATCTCTCATCTCAGTGCACACAGCTTGCAGTTTTGGTTATCTCATCTTTGGAAAGATACGCAGGGCACGTGAGCACTTTGGAAAAACTCCTACATGTACAATGAAAATGAAATGATCAAATAATGCAGTCATAACTATATGAACAAAGAGGTTTGTACAGTACTGATATTAGAGTTTATGAATCTTCCTTTTAAGGTCTGAAACAAAAGAAGATTCTGGTTTACATGGGCTAAATAATGTATCCTTGGAAAGACAGCAGTCAAGGAATTGGTACTAGTTATGTATTAGTCAGTTTTCTGATACTATAACACAACACTTGAAGTAAATAACTTATGAAGAGAAAATATTTATTTTGGGCTATAGTTCTGGATATTTCTGACCAAGTTTTTCTGACTCCTTTTCTTTATCCATCTGGGAAAGTAATTGTCATGGTAAGGGTACATAGAAGAGCATACTGCTTGTATCGTGATCCAGGAAGAAAATAAGAAGGAGGAGGGAGACTAGAATCTCAAGGAGCATGCACACAATGATGTAAGGGCCTGCGCAAAGGCCTCACCTCTTCGAGTTTCCATCACCTCCCAATAGCACACTACTTCAATGGGAACCAAACTCTAAACATGGATCTTTGAGGGATATTCAACATTCAAGTTGTTTCATTTTACAAACAGAAATTTTTAAAAATGTGTAGGGAATTGATTGAATGATAGTTTTATTAATTAATATTGCTGTTTCTACAGTCCTTTTTCTTATTAATTGGGAACAATGTCAGAAAAGCAAAACTCTATGAGAGAGAACCTAATTGCATAGATTTAGACATGGTATGTCTTCAATGTCCATATCAATCTGGAATGAGAAACAGTCATTCACATCCAATCATATCATTTAATTAGTTTCTTTCTTATATACTTCACACTATTTCAATATTGTTTTATATTTTTATTTGTGGAATACACAAAGTAGAACTCTAAAAAATTAATCTTGATATGTGTTACAAATAAAACATGTCAATATGCTAAAAGATAAGGAATGTGAAAAAATAATGACATACAAACTGAGTTGTATTTATGCACTTTCTTGGGAAATGAATTTTTATAATGAAACATAAACCTTGAAACAGAGTTATCTCTGAAATGGATATTAGCAGTTAAATTTGCCATGATAAACGCATTTAGTTATGATAAAGATGCTTTGATTTTTACTTTCTCTGTGTGTGACAGTGTGTTGAATTTCAACTCATCTCTCAGTTATTGAAACAAACAAAAAGATTTATTTAGAAGAGTGTCTTAATCACTTTCTTATGGCTGGGACACTATATCAGATACCAAGAAATAAATGAGCAAACTTTATTTTGGCTGGCGATTTGCAGCAGTTTCAACCCATCATCTCTTACCTCCAAGGCAGGGTGCAAGGCAGAGGCACATGGTGGAGGAGAGCTGCTCATGGCAAGGTGGACAGGAAGCAGGGGGTCAGGGGAGAAGCCGAGAAAGGCGATGTAGCTCTCCAGGCCACTTTCCCAGAGATCCTGCTGTGCACAGCAAATCAGGTATAAGCCCTGAACACAGTCATGTTCCAAAACTCTCCCCTATGGTTTTATGAGGCTTTACAGGGTCATATAGATTCTAAAAGTTAATTTTGACTTTAGTTACCAATCAATCATGCCAACATACACGAAGACAAGAAACGAAAACACAATGACATACAGACTATATTTATGCATTATTTTGGGGAAATGAGTTTTTATGATGGGCTCATGAACCTTAAAATTGAGTTATTTGTGAAATGGATACTAATGCTTATTTTTCAATAATCAGTACATCCAAATGATAAGAAAGATACTTTGATTTTACTTTCTGTGTTTGTGAATTCCAACTTATATCTCATTTATCAAAGGCAAGATATTATAAAAGAGCATACCATAGCCAAATATGACTCATTTCTTTTAATTTTCAAAGTTTTATAAACTACTAATTTGTTAAATTCATCATACTAATTATATGAGGAGAAGGTTATAATATGATGACAACTAGTATTTATGAAGAATTATACTGAATCAGTATTTTATCTATTATAGATATATATGTTTCTTTAATCTTCCCACTGGTTCTATGAGTTAGATGACGAAATTGAGGTACCAAGGTTAAGTCTTTGACCAGGCAATATTCTTAAGAACCAAATGACTACATCAAGATTTGGGTTTATACTATCTAAAACCTAAACCCAATTCCTAACTATTACTATGACATCCTACTAGCACTCATATGCTAGCACCAACAAAACCCTATTAAAATATATTTTTAGTACACATTAGTTATGGATCTTACTGAGATCTCTGTGACATTTTCATAGTGCATTTTTATGTTTCACATGTGCCTATGGGCATAATCTTTCAAAGATTATCCCTTAAAAATGAAATATTTACTTGAATGAACATTGTAAACAGAGCTGTATCATTTATTTCTAATGTGTTAAAGTACTATTTTGTAGAAAATCCGATGTTGAAAATTGCTGAATATGCCTCATAAAGATAAGTGACAATGTTACATAAAAATAGACAAAATAAAATTGAGATTTGGATTAAGCAGTCTATGCATATGAAGACCACATTAGGAAGTAAGTAAAATTCTTTTGCTCCAATAAATCCCTTAACAATTGGAGTGTTAATTTTAATATGTTTCTTGTACTTTCAGATGATAGTAGCTTCCTTCAAGTATCTCCAAACTTAATTTTTGGTAAAATCAACTAATTGTTCCTAAGTACCTCATTTAGCTATCTGTAAAAAGTTTTAAATTTGATTTAAGATTTTATGCATCAATCATAATATGTCCATTTTCAATACTTGGGGGGGCAACAAAAATAATAATCATAAAGCTATAATAATCTCAAATATTTCAGTGAAATGTTTCTGGTTATCACAATTCTGCTGCAAAATGAAAGAAGGCACATTGATGCAAAAAATAAATTGCTTTGGATTTTCCACACCGAATTTTTCTCTGCTGTTATTTCTCTTCATTAGTGTGGTTAATCAGGACTTGGCAATCAGAAACCAACTAAAAAATAGTTTTAAAGAGGGCATACATCTTCTTCAAAAAGGCATAAACATTATATATTTCTTAAGACAAAGGATAAAATTCATAAGTAAACATAAAGTGGTATGATGAAGATTTTAATTTAATAAATCCTTGGATAGATACTCCATCCCTGTTAGAGAGAAATTTTCACTTTTTTTTCCTCTTCACTGATAATCCTGCTTTATTTTGAGGTACAGATTTATTAGAATATGTAACAGAAAAGTCACTGCAGTTTTAATCAGTGACTCTTAAGAGTTATTCAGTGAATCTGTTTTGAATATATATTGGATCTGTCCATAAAATCTTTTATACAGAAATTAATTTTTCCTTGCATATGATGGATAGCTAAGTGTTGTAAGGTGACTAGATATAAGGAAGCAAAATATATTTTCTCTATATCACTTGTTTTATCATCCAAACAAATGAGTTGCTCCACTTGATAGCTACTTGGTAATGCATGATAATTACTAGATTAATAATTAAACACTGGATTTAAATAGGTGTAGGTATTTTAGATAAAAAGTTCCATGTTATTAATATATTATCCCTGTTATTACCAGTCTATGAGGATATGGAATTAGTGATAAGAAATGTAGCTGTGACTTAGAAGAGCAACCTTTGGTCTCTTTGCAGTACTTTCTTCATGTCCTGTCTTCCTAAATCAGTACCTCTCTGGAATCCAAACTACTACTGACCCATTAGATTGCATTTAATTCAACAAAAGTGCATGGAGAGGAGGTAGGTGAGGAAATCAATCTTAAACTCATGCTGTGAAAATCTAGCCCGAAAGACAAGTGTGAACAACTAACCTTGTATTTCCTTGAGCCATTCCTGCAAGGATTGAGAGAGATGGGTATGAAAAAAGATTCCAGGGATGAAAAGACAGACATATGCTTAGCCATATACTTTTTTCATTGCTTTTATATTTTCAAGATAAATTCTTAATCTGATCCCCATTTTTTCCTATCCATTTGCAAAATGTCTTCGTTATAACAGTTGCAACCTGGCAAATCCCTTTGAAATGAACCTCTAGTACAAAGTAGAAGCAATTGAGAATTCATCTGAAGCTTTTGTTCCCTTCAGTGAACAAAGCTGCTCAGAGTACTGTAATTTTTCCAAAATTGAAAAAAAAAAAGCTACTGTTTGAAGAAATGTGCACAGAATTTTCCTTCTTCTTAAAACATAGTTTCAAACTAAGGCATAAATGCTACCTAAAGACACATATGTAGATTGGACAAGGTAGAAATTATGCCTTAACTTTTTTTCATTAGTGTCATGTTTTCCATATTCTTAGTTGGCATTTATTGCTGGTATTCTAAAACAATAGCTATGCCTGATCCATGCTTCACAATAGAGGCATGGTTGTGTAATAATGCTTCTTTGTTTAAGAGCTTGGGGCTTTTGGACATTTTTGTAATGGAAAAATTGTTGTCCTCAGGATTGAAGTTCAGTAAAAAAAAGTATGCCAAGATGATTACATTGATAAAATATTTCTTAAAAGTGCTTTCATAGATTTAAAATGTAGAATTTGAACTGATACTTGACTTGAACATTACTCGATCAACATGTGACTTGATTTAGGATGCTATCAACTAGTCCCTTGTTAGGGATTAAACTGCTAATTATCATGTCAATTTATAAACTCCACTGATTGTATTGTCCGTGTTGGTAGGTTTGGAACGCAGGAACCTTCTTTATTCCTAACATAAACTTACAAATAAATTCTAATCAATCTGAAAAACAACATTGTTTGGTCCTTTATTCTATGTTAGATTTAGTAGGTAAGAATTATGTGGGCTTCCAAGGGAGAACTTAATTTTTTCTTTTTTCTTACTGAGTTCTTGTTTCTTTAGACAGCAATGTTCTTTATTATGACTTGTACCATAGTCTACAAAACATAGTAACTAAAACCTTGGATTTTGTCGTGTGTTAAAACCGCCACTGTCTTCAAACAATAATAAGGATGGTAAAAAGATTTGTGTTTTTAATTCATAAGATAATGTTGAGATTAATAGCACTGCATTTAGCCCATATAGAAGTAGTTTATATAGGTATGCAGAAAAGAAAATTAAGCATTTATCTCTTTTTAAATTGTGAATCAAATTTATAAAGCATGAGATTGGCACTTTAAACATTTTTATTGATTTGAGAAACTACATTTTTATTTCAAAACTTATTAATCAAACATAGTTAATAATTAGTATCAAGATTAAAAACATCAATGCATATAAAGTTATATTTTAATAGTATTCTTCTACTGGCTTAAGGAGATCTCCATTCTTGCCATAGGTGAGAATTATTGTACTCATTTATTTACAAAGTACATTTGTTTAAATTGGATCCCTGAATATTTTGATTCAATTTGTCTGAGACAGTTTGGACATTTAGTGTATGTTTGTAACTATGCCTCATTTTGATTTGCTTCTGGCTTTTGCACTTTAAATAACTGCATTAAGATGCACAAAACAAAATATTTTACCTTTTGGACCATCTCCAAATGTACTGTTGAGTAGCATTTTATACATTTACATTGTTGCGTACCACTAAACTTTGTTTATGGTTAAGACAAAAAGCAATGTAGTTACTAAAGAGATTAGCACCATTAAAATGATACCAAATACGTTAGGGCAAAAAGAAAAATATCTTGAGGCCGTGTCAAGATTAAGCAAGATCTCACCCATGGCAGATTCAGGATAGAGAAGTTTAAATGTTTCATTTGAGAAGAATGCCTGTGACACCCTTGTTTGGGAAGGGCCTCCTAGGCAGTTGGTTCCCCAGGATTCATTTAATCCTGCTCATTCATCCACACTCTCAGAGATCTCAACAGCCATAGTCTAAAAGACTACTGCTAAAAGCTGTGGCAGACATTGGCACTGTCCGTGTGGTGCTGCATACCTGTAGAAGGTATGCAGGTTTTAAGAGCTGTGCAGTCACACAGGCTTACACCCAGATTTCAAAGGAAGGTCTAAAATATCAGGAATATATCCCTGGGAGAGGGATGGGTGAAGCTGTGAGAATGAAGCTGAAGAAGCAACAGAAATACCAAGAAGTTGGGAATGTCAGCATGTGAAATGTCTGCTCAGAAAAGTCTCAGGCAGTGAGCAGAATCAATCCAATAAAATAGGCCATGTGGGATACAAACAGCAAGCTCATAGGGATGGATTCAAATCTCCAGTGAACTTGCAGCTCTCGTCTGTGTTCCAGATACTAGACATAGTGCTATATGACTTAATGCTTGTCCTGCTTGGTTTTGGTCTTGCTTTAGTCCTGTTTTTTTTCTATTGCACTATTCCTTCCTTTTTTAGAATGGGAATGTTTACTATGTATTACTGTACATTCAGAATATGTAACTTGCTTTCTGAATTTTTAGGTATTTAAATTCTCCTTGAATCTCAGAGGAAGCTGTAGGCTTAGAAGATTGAGTAATGCGAAGTTACTAAAACTTTGAGGAAGAAATTAGTGCATTTTTGGTTGTATGTAGGAAAGTTTAATGATGTTTGCCAGAAAAATATGATCATGTGAAAGAGATGTGTTTGTGTATTAAGCTGACAAGGGGTGGAATGTGACAGGCTACAAAAAGTTTTGAACTTATATATTATGTTTTCTTTATCTCTTTATCAAACAATCAGTGCTTGAGTTGCTGCTATCTTTCCATTATTTTGAACACTTTCACTTTGGATATGTGTATGCCAACATGTTTAATATCTGCTTTCAATTGATTTGGGCATATATCCAGAGTGAAAATGTCAGATCATATAGTGAATATGTTTATTTGAGGAATGGTCATGTTACTGTCCATTACTGCTGGAGTATGTTACAGTTGTGTCCATTAATTTATTTAAGTATTCCAGTTTACCTCTCACCAAAGTGTTTTATTAGCTCTTTGCTAACATTTATTCTAACTGGTATGAATATGATTTCACTTTAGACTATACAACATAGACTCATAGGAGAGAGTCATAATTTACTGAAATCTTATTTTTTGGTCATTCTGTTTTATAGTAGAGAATTTTATGTTAAAAGAGTTGTATTTTTGAAAGCAGTCAAAATTTAAGGATTTTTAAATAGCTTTTATTTTCTCACATCTAGTACCAGAAGCAGGCAGTGAGAATGGGTGATAAGAAGCAAGAAATAGCCTAAAGTTAAAAATATCTCTTCCATTGAATCAACACTTTCTATACATCTGGTGGTTTATATAGAATAATTACAGTACCATTCAAAATAGATGCTTTCTTTTTGTACAGAAGATACTGAATTTGATAGTGATTAAGGTAATAGCTGAGGCTTCAACTCTTGTGTTAAAGAATTTGAATTGCATTTGCTCTTTTATTATGAAATGTTGCAAATTTTAGTCATATTTTAGTTAGATCATTTTTAATAACAGAACATAAATTTAAAGGGATGAATACAAGTAGCAAAGGGTCTAATCTTCTTATATACTTTTAAACATATTTAGAATTGTCCTCTAGAAGAAATGAAGTATTTATAACTTATATTCTACATTTTGTAGTAGTGTTCTCAAATGTTTTATATAATTGTTTTCTTAGTTGGATTGGGGGCATATTTGCATTCCTTGGAAATAATTTACACTATACACATAACACAAGTAGAATCTTTCCAGAATTTATGAAAACTTCCTGTAGAATGCATTCTAAGAAGTTACTTCTCATTGAAACATTCTGAACCACAATTCTAATCCCATTTCCTCTTATGTGACATAGAAAAGAAGAACATGTATTTTAGATTAAAAAAAAAAAACATTGGTACTGAAGCTTAGAAGTACTGAATACTATTCATGATACAATTAAGAGACCGCTGCCTCTTTATTCTAATCTCTTGAAATGATTTTTGAAGAAATGGAGAAGTCATATGATAATGCACTACTAAAAATCAAAATTTTAGAATACTCTTCACTGCTAATAAATATGTTTTATCTAAAAAATTTCAAAATACATTTCAAGGTACATCCAGTTCAAACTATATCCACTGACATTCCTTCCACCAAATATTGTCTATATATGAAAAAATTGTGTACTCTGGATTTGAATTCTGAAATCCTCATTGACTTCTTCCTGCTATTTTACTGAGCACTTACTAGTAAATAAAAGGTGCCAGTGCTTTGATATAAATTCTTTAAATTTGCAGACTTCAAGAATTAGTGTTTCACAGTAAGCTCATCTCTTAAAAATTATTGAAGTTTAAATCTTATAAAAAGAGTGATTTGTGAAGAGTTGAGCTTAAAGCATTTATAAATACTTCAGCCTTGTTAACATGTTTTCATTGTACTCTGCGAACAATTAAAACTGTCCAGAGCTAATTCATATTACCTTTAAAATTATTTTCCAAGATATTTTTGGAGAAAAATCTTTTTAAAAAGAGGAACAATGTGTTATTTAAAGTTATTTTTAAATGCCAGTTAAACTTCCTTGAGAAAAGACAATAGGAGATGTAAGCATAGTTTTCTAGTTTTAATTTAAGCATCATTAACAGCATTAAAATAAGACACTACTTTTGAGGTACAGTCTGCTCACCTATCTGGTTCTCAAATATGCCTAGAAAGCAATGTCTACATTGGGATTTTAGCATTTTAAAAACTGACATAGCATTTTATAACTACACATTGTACAGAAATTTTTTAATTGAAGTCAATCACTAAAAAAATTAGAGGGCAGGGTATATTCACACAATTAAGCTGAAGAAAGCACTAATTTTTTCTGTAGTTTAAAGTATATATATATATATATATATATATATATATATATTAGTCAGATTAAAAATTTTAAGAGTGTAAATATATTTTGCTATTACTGTATGTGTATGTGACTGCTCAAGTACTTTGTAAGGCAATTAGGATATTTTAGAATGGTACACTATACATTCAAATGAAATGTGCCCATTTGTTATTCTAAGTGTTTTTTGCAGTCATAAATTATCACAAATGCACAAATTAAAGTTTAAATAGACTGAAATTTGCAACTTTGGTTTTAAGTATTATTTCCTTTTAAAAACATCCTAGCAATTAAAACACATATTAGCTTTACTATGTTTGAGATCTCAAAAACTAATTTCATGAGGCTTCCTGCAAGTACTTTTTGTCTGGGGAAGGCTAAAACCACGCAAATTCATAGCAGGTTGTCTACTTCACTAGGAAAAATGGGGATATTTTGTATGCTGCTTCTGTAATGTGAGAAGTGTCTTTCCTTCAGCAGATACTTTGGAGCACCCACTATGATGGGACGCAAGAATAGGAAGGGAGAGCGATAAAGTTCTTACAGCTGAAGAGCACCATGCATTAATATTAAAACCCAAAGGCTGGTATTATAGGTACTTTTGTCCTGTTTGGGTTAACTTTTTTTTAATTTAGGACCTAACTTTTCATAACTAGGAAGTGAATAAAACAGTATAAGTCATTTGGCGATCATCTTGTTAAAAAAAATTACAAATGGAGTATTTTAGAAATACTGTATAAAATGATCCATGCTCCCCCGCAACAAAAATTGAAGATAAAAGGGAAATGGACATTATATGTTGACCAAGTAAAAGGTGCCTGAGAGATTCAGACAAAATTTTTGTAGGTACTACTCCCCTTTCCACAGCCAGAGGGAATGAGTAGAGGAAACCCAAGGAGTGAGTCCCAGTTTCATGAGTCATAACATTACTTTAAGTTTAGAATTAGCATTTCTCTTTTAGCCATCTTTTAAAATACAGTGTTTCTCCGAGATCCTGACTTTACACATTAAACTTTAAAATCATTAAAAATGAGTACACACACACACAAAAAGAATTAATGTTTCAACATTTAGATATCCCACTTATTTTTGGAAGAAGTTACTCCTCAAGAATTTGGAATTTATATCTATTGTACCTATTTTACTTATAAGTATCTTATAATTCAATTTTGAAGCTTCTGAAAATCATATAAAATATATAGTTCTTTGAAAACTTAAACTTTTAAGAAATGTGTTAAATATATTTTGTTTCTATCCTTACATATTTGATCATTTTTATTAATTTGCAACTTAAACGTTCATATTACTGAACCTTCTAAAATGTTTGTTTGCTAAATGTATGAAAAACAGAGGAAAAGGTATATTTGCTTTTATGATTCAACTGTCAATAATTTCTTTAATGCATAGAAGTTATATTTAGAGGCTAGGGATATAACCTAGTGGCATAAACGCCTACCTGGTAAGTGTAAGCTACTGAGTTTGATTTCCAATAACCAAAAAAAGTAAAATTACTTTAGAGGTCTGTTAGTATGTCAATCATTATTTGCTAATGATGCTTACTGTGAAAGTACACTTAGCATACTTTCAAAAATAACTGAAAATGAATTTGTACAGTGGCTAATTTACTTTTCAACTCTACTCCTAATAGAGGTTTTTTAGATTGTATTTAACTAAATATTCCATTTCAACTGATATGAAATTAATATCATGAAAGGACATAGGAAAATCTTAAATGCACAGAAATAAGTAAAAGAAACCAATCTGAAAAAGCTTTATGTCCTGTATCATTGCAACTCTGTGATCTTCTCCAGGAGTTAACAGAGTGGGTAGACAGAAAACAATATGAAGAGAACAAAAGATTTTTAGGCAGTAAAACTACTACTGTAACTATAGGTATGTGTCACTACACATTTGACAAAAATCTTTAATGTACCAAAAGAAAATGAAACCTAATGTAACACATAAAATTTGATTATATAATGATGTGATGCAAGTTCATCTGTTGTAACGAAAGCTGAAGCTATTTATTGAGGAGTAGGTTTTACGTGTGTGGTGCCAGAGAATGTCTGGGAATTTTCCATAACTTCCCCCTACTTCTACAGTGAATATAAAACTTCTCTTAAAATATGCTCTATAAATCAATAATATGTGATAAATTTATAAAAAGTTACAAAACAGAAGGATCTCACAGGTTCACTGAAAATAAATATCTGGTTTATGTTTACTTGCTATGCTCTAATGTCAATTTTTGTTTGTGTCATGTTATAGTCATTACATGAATCAGTGACTTCCTTGAAGACTAAGTTATATCATCATCTAGTTCACCACTGAATTGTGACTAGGTGGCATCTGAAAGTGGATGTGTAAAGTGTGTTTATATTTAATATAACAATGCTGGGGTACAAGCTGAACCTCACTTGCAAATCTGTTTTTGTTTATTTGTTTGGTTGCTTGGTTGGGTTTGGTTTGATTTTCATGGCCAAGAGAATACTTTATATAAATTTTGACTGAATGTTTAAAATTGAGAATAATTTACACAATAATCAATTTATGATATCTATCTAGGATGCT
The DNA here is from genome assembly GCA_004027455.1 of Hydrochoerus hydrochaeris. NCBI lineage: Eukaryota > Metazoa > Chordata > Mammalia > Rodentia > Hydrochaeridae > Hydrochoerus > Hydrochoerus hydrochaeris. The sequence continues at coordinate 261,583 of PVLA01001926.1, forward strand.
TTTGCTTGTGAGTAAAGAAGCAGGTAACTTTATGACATAACAACACGTGGTATTTTGGCATTTGGGGACTTTATATGTGTGTTGCTAACATTCTTAGGGATTCAAAGTCTTTGTCTCCTTGCTCCGTCTTCCCGCTTTTCACAGGCAACTGCTGTGTCTCTTGATCTCAAGTTGTCTGAAGACACAATGCTAAACTAAGAAAGCTGATGGGGCCGGGAAGTGTTAGCAGGAATCTGTTATTAGGAAACACGGCCTTGCTTCCCCTGTATTCCAGCGCTGGCTTTTGCCTCATAACTCATTTGCTCATCATTGTTCTCATACCTACCAAACCTTTCCAAACCTCCTCCAGCCAAGAACTTTGACATCAACGAGGTTAATGTAGGTCATTATCTCTTTAAGTGATTTATCTCTTTAAATAAGTGGGGGCCCATTTCTCTACAACCATTTCTCAATAACAACATTGGAGCTATTTTACCATGGAAAAAGATATAGTAAGAATGTGGTGGGATTCCTATTGAACAGAGAACTGATGACGGTCTCACCAGCTTTCCGGTATTACTTTAAAAACAGGATAAACTGCTACCAGCAATAAACATCATTGTATGGCAATGTCAGGAAGCATAAATCAGTGACCCGCACACCACTTAATTCAATCACTTTCTTGCCATGTAGCCTGTCTCCTAATGAAGGATCTGGAAACAAACTCCATTATTGCATTATACATGAAATTCTCTCTATATATATTTATCAGTACTGTATATTTTTATGATGTGATAATGAGAGGTTCTTTTTTTTTTTTTTCAGAGGGACCTATTATTTCTTTTGTGGAGTTTTTAAGTACAGATGTGTCTTAAATGTGGGCTAATCTTCAGATTTCCCTTTCCTTTGCCCATAGTAGTTTTAGACATATTTGGTAAGTCAGGGATTTTCCAATCACATTACATATCAAATTCACCTAAGGAGAATTTTACATGCAAACATATGAACTCCAAGCAGTACTGCCTGCATCACTGGCCTTATGTCTTCTACCTTGTTTTTCATAAACTCCACAACATATGTATGTGACCTGACTCTATAGATTAGGAACATTTGTTACATAACTCTGTCCTCTGTATTGTTTCTGTGCTTTTAGCGCATTGTATTAAGGGCATCAAAGTACATTACTTCTTAATATATATTAAAATATATATATATATATGTGTGTGTGTGTGTGTGTGTACTGCTGCACTTGACATATCTAATTAAATAAAAAATCTAATAAGTGTGAGAATGCTGCTATCTGCTTCAAATTCTATCAGATAAATTTGTTTAATATATCTTGCTTATAATGAGGAGGTTAAGTTCAACTGTATTTTACTTATAATTTGTATTTACCTATTTCTGTATTGACAGGATTTTTGTTTCTTTCAGAGTACTTTCTTGTTATTTTTACATATATTATTTTATTTGACCCTCTAAAATTATCTAAAATTTGTAGGAAGGTTAAGGTTGTTTTAATTTGAACAGATGAACAAATTGGTAGTAATTTAAGTTTTGATGTATGAGATTACATAAATATTGATAAATGCAGCTGAGGTTATATTTCAGATGTCCTTGAACATACTAGTCTTTCATTTTTCAAATACATTATATGCTCTTTCCTAATTTATTTTTTTAATAATAACAGATGTTTTGTTAGAGACTATTTGGAGTAACCAGAAATTAATAATAGCAACTGTCAGTTTTGAACTCTAGCTACATACTCTCAGTATCATCTTGTTTAGTATCATAATGCCAATTTTATTGCTTTCATTTTGCTATTCTTTTACTCTTTACTTTTTCCATTACACAATTAGGGGCATTGATAGTCAATGAGATGAAATAATTTTCCTTTGATCACACAACTATTCAAAGCAAGAATTGGAATATATACCTGCTTCAGTGGATTACCAATTCTAAGCCTTCTGTCACAAACAACACCTCTATATTGTGACCTGGTCAGCATCCATGACCTGGTCAGCTCACATGACCTGAACCTGGCTGTGTGCATAACCTGCTTTGCTGGACCCTCCAGCTGGACTGTGTGAGAAAGCTATCATTCCCATGGAAAGGACTGAATCATGTCACATACTGTAACTGTTTGATCATGTAGTTATCCCCCATGAGTTCTAATTTTTAGTCTCTAAAATGAAGAGATTGGAGAGAATGACTTCCAAGATAATTTTTAGGCCCTACATTTTCTTTCAATTTTTTCACAAATCCTTTGAATAGTATGTGAATAATTACATCTTTTAATATAAAGGTTCATATGGTATAATGTTTAATTCTGCCCACAGTTTTTATTCTATATTTAAAAAGAGCAATGATTTCATTTTCAGAAGGATAAATTTAGTTTTGAAGATAAAATTGCACAAGTAATATTTTACAATAATAGGCCAGAGTAGTCTTTTTTTTAAGCAATATAGGCACTTTATGATATGTACTGTAGAACACTTTTGTATTATATGTGGGTCAGCTAAATGTTAGTTACAAAGTGTTATGCCTAAAATATTTTGCAGTTTCTCATAATTCTAATTTGAAGAGCACAATATATTTATAAAATTTGAAGAATGGGGCTTGCTATCCCTAACTCTAATATCATTTAGAAAGATAATGGACATATGCAAAGTTATATTGAATCATTGTAATGATAGCCACTATTATTAAGTTATAAAATTGGCCCAGAACTGAAGTCATTTATCACCAAGTCTTGAGCCTCTCCACTATGCGATAATGTGAAATAATCACCTATTTTTCACCATTGTAGCAAAGAGGAATTAATTATTGCCTTACTATAGTGGAGTTAGTTATATTTCCACTGAAGGCCAGATCTTGTTGAACTTTTAATACATTTTAAGGTAATGTAGGAGACTGCTTGCTTAAAATTGCTTATTTACTTTTAATGTAGGATTAGAGACAGGATATTTTAGGAAAATTTTGTGTCCTGTGAAATCACATAGTATTTGATTTGAGTCTAGGATCTACTACTATTCTGCTAAACTAGAAAAATTAATTTTAAAAACCCAAATATAAGATTCAGATTCACATTTATCTCTCTTACAGTTCCAAGGGAGTGCAAGTACCAGCTCCGGGGAAGGGTCTTCTTGCCATCTATCCCATAGAGGAGGTGAAAAGGCAAGAGAGAGAACATGAGATGCAATTATATTTTAACATGAGTTGAGAGAGCTCAGACATTAAAGCTATCAGATATACCTATCACACATTAGATCCTTAATTTTCCACTTTATTACATAATTATACTATACTATGTAACCTTTGAGCATTGCTGGCTGTTTATTAAATGTAGGTAGGAACTTCTGCTTACATGACTTTCCTCCTCTCATTTAACAATGAAAATATTAATAAAACTAATTAATAAAATTAATTAATTTTCCAGAATACACTGGAAAATAATGCTGTATATATGAGAGAAATATAAGGTGCATATTAAGTCTGCTACATATTAGTCCTAGAAGTAAAATTTTTGTATTAATTGGACTCTAATTATTAAATTTTAAGTACTATTTTCCCCTGTAAGGTAAAAGTCAGTGTTATAGAAAAATGAGACCTATAAGAAATTACACTAAATTCCTTTCCCCCACCCTCTACCCAGAATTTCTTAATGTGACCTTAGTTGAAAAAAAAAATCATTGGACATACAATCAACTTAAAATAGGCCATTAGATGGGCTCTGATTCAATATGACTGGTATTTTTGTAGGGTAGAAAAGGTACCAATAGATATATAAGGAAATATGATGGAGAAAGAGATGGAAATGATGCTGAAAAAGCCGAGGAGCACAGAAGATGGTCAATATCCTCAGGACATTAGGAGAAAACCATGGATCACAGAATTCCCACTGTTGCCAGGAAGGCGACAGCATGGCTCATGCCTTGATTTTAGACTTCTGGTCTCTAAAATGGAAGAGAATTAGTTTCCATTTTTAAGTCACACAATTTGTAGTATTCTGTTGTAAGTCACTCTTATAAAATAATGTATAAATGACTCCTAAAATTGCATATTATATTCTATCACATAAATGCAAAAGCTAATGTTGAAACAAACATAGATTATTGCATACATTTTAAGTAAATATATAAAGTAGTTATGTTAATTGTCACTTTTAATACACAAGTATTTAATTCTTTGATGTTTTATATAAAGAGTGTATGTATGTTCAATGAATTTTTTTGTTTAAGCAACATATAGTTTTCTGGCTTATAGAAACTGATTTTCTTTTAGAAAAATGAAGTCTATACAATCCAACCATTAGACTACAAGGTCTTTCATAATAAATGTCACCCTTACCATCATCCCAGTCTAGAAATAGTCTTGTGACCCAGATCTTATCTGTCAGTGTCTCCTACCTGCTTTTAAGAAATTAAAACATGGCCCAAATGAGGCCATTTAAATAGTGAGGTATACAGAAGAAATTGCAAGAAAGAGAGATTTTCTTTTTTCAAGGACAACTAGTGAGTTTGGGAGGTATTCATGGCCATCCTAGAAAGAGCAACACATGGAAGGCAGTGTAAAGAGATGAGGCAAGAAGGGCTGAATCTTAAATTTACTTTGTTTCTAGCCACACTTAAAGTGTGTTATAAAAATAGATTGTTTTGTATTTCCTTTCTTTATTTTGCTAAGACATTTTGACCAGCTTCTTTTATGGTCAACTGAAAGTAACCTAATTGTGCAGAAATTTGCAACTGGGAATGTTACAAGAAATCTCAGAATTTTTGTAGCTGAAGTGGGGGGAAGAGGAGATTATTTTGTATGAGAAGTTTGCATGCCACAGTCATTGTAGGAATACAGTAGCTATTTTGTATCTTGTTGTCTCAGGGTCCTCACATGCCTCTTGAAGCTAATCTTTTCCAAGATCTTTTAGACTATTTTTTTTTTATTTTAAAAATTCTATGTGTTAACAACAAATACAATTGCATTTCCCCAAAGCTTTACTTCCTTTCTTGTGTGACTTGTCTTGTCATTATATTGACAGTTTAACAACCAACAGTTATAAAAAAAATCTTTGACCTTTTTAAAAAAAATACCAAACTTCACTTTATTTAAATTAGGCTTGGACAGCTTCCAAAAAATACTTGATATAATTGAGTTCTATAAAATGAAATAGTTGTCATGGACCAGATTTTCTTCAGAAGTCAAGGTCCCTTTCTAAGTTAGCTGGTCCAGTTGGCTTGTTAATCTATAGTGACTTTTCTTTACCTTCCACTTGACTGCCACAACCAGAGAGAAAGCTAAGTGCACCTTGGAAAGTGCACCTGTGAAAGCAAGTTCTAAATGTGTTGAGCTGATCCAGAAATACACATTGAAGCTAACTGAGGGTAATTTTAAAAACACTTAAATGAAATGAAATTTACTGTAATAACTTTCTCTTGGATACTTCATATGTCCCACATATAAATATACTTGCTCCATCTCATTTCCTATTTTGAAGATAGCAAAGGTGCCTCACTGAGCAGAAGCAAAGAAGCTTGAATCTCAAATTCTCAGTTCTCCAAATTCTTTTGTAAATAATGAATAATATATAATCGTGCCTTTAGTTTACATTACCAATTGGTAATATTCAAGGTATATGAGGACAAAAGAATAAAATTCAGAACTAGGCTCACAATGTCATGTAGGGAAAAACAAACATTAAGTGTGATCACAGAGGCTAAAATTACTACAAAATCAAGTGATTCAAATCTCCAAAAATTCATTAATTATTGGCATAACAAAACAACAGGACATTTCTTTGTCTAAATTTTAACAAATGTAAAACTATATAAGTTTAGAGAATGACATTTATTTTCATTGGACTATAGCACAATAAAAATAGCACTTGAAACTTTGCTTAGCCACTAACTGTAAATTTTTATCACAACTCACAGAGGATAATAAAGGCAGATATGAGTTGATACTTCTGTATATTCTGAAGGACACCATGTATATCATCAGTTTTCCCATTGTTGAGACATGCTCAATATTCATTTTTTAAAAGAATGGTTTAACTTAACTCAAGGTTTTAGGAGATTTACGATATGGTTGACAGGCTTCAAGGAAGAAACCTCATGATTGAAAAGGGTGGGGAGCATGGCTACTTAGATCATGGGAGTGGGAAACAGAAGAATGAGCGAGAGTAACATATGCAGTAGTCAAGATCAAGCCTCTATCACCTACCCACTTGCACCTAGGAGCCTGCTCTATTAATCTGCTAGGCATTTCCTAGTCCAGTGAAATAGATGTATCAGGATGAAAGTTTATTTGAAGCCATTTTGAAAGCATTAGCTGCCTTACTACAAATCTTTTGCTTGAGAGACCACTACATCATCTGCAATGGTCACAAATAACTATATCAGCAGGAATATCTTAAAGTAATTTATTTGTTTCAATTAATTGTATTTTGGTTGTCTTTTGGATTTTTCTGCAACTTTTTTACAGTAGGGCTAAGAAATTTTTTTTTTTTTTTTTTTGGTATCCGGAATTGAACTCACTACCTTGTGCTTGCCAGGCAGGTGCTGTGCCACTGAGCTATATCTCTGGCCCTTAAAAGTTATTTTTGTTAGAAAGTGACTTCTCACAAGACTGCATTGCAGATATAAATAAATAAGGTCAAAGAGGCCAAGCAGCATAAAGAAGAAATTCATCAATTTTGGAAGTTTTTCCTTTAAATTAGGAAATAGTAATAAAGGAAAAATGGGGAGCTGAGAAGCCAGGTGACTTTTAAACATGTAGGAAAGTACATTTCAAAATATTGTAAAGACATACTGCCAGTCATTAAATATCTGAGGCAATGTGGATGTCTTATGAGCTATATCAGTTTATATCAATGGATAATTATCCCAGATATTTTTATTCTATCTTAAATGGTATTTCAAATAATTTAAAATGTAAAAGTGGCAAAAAGATTATTTTATTGGGTCTGCATTCATTTAAAAGTCAAATGTAATTTGCATCTTCAGAGTTTTTATTTAAAACTGTTGAGAACAATTTGATTCTTCAATAGGCTGGAATATAGGGTATTATTAAACAAAGATGAATTGGAGGATGGTATGAGTTTGTAGAAATCCAGAATAAACAGTATTTTAAGAACTCCTGATGCTAGTCATATGAGTTAGCATATTTTAACTGAACAGTATATTAGTTTTTAAAGACAGGACATTAAGTTTTTGAGATGAGAATAAAAATTTTACTAAATAAATACATAAATAATTCAGAGCCAAGAAACTAAGAAGAGTCCTTTTGTAAATTTTGGTAGAAAAAGAAAATGGTTAAGTAATTACTGGGCCTATGAAATTACTGACTATGTTGCAGAGTTCAAGAGCAGAGGAAAGCTTACTGAAGAAGGTGAATACAATTCATCCATCTAGGAGTGTCAAATTGGAGTTCTTAAAATTCCTTTTGCCTTCAACCTAAGTGCCCATCAACCAAGAAATGGATAAAAAAATTGTGGTACTTTTATACAATGGAGTACTACTCAGCTATACAGAATGACCCCATTGATATATTTATAAATAAATGGATGCATCTTGAATCTATACTCATAAGTGAAATAAATCAAACTCACATGTATAAATACCGTATAGTCTACCTAGTGTAAGACATGGTAAGAGTACAGAAGATTTTATGGAAATCATGGTTCACCATTATACTGCTTTGATGTCTTATGTCTTCATTCATTGGTTCAAATGATTTTATTCTGTTTTGTTTGATCTATTAATATGTGATCATATGAATAGTTACTTTGAAGACCAAACAGTATGGTAGCCAGTGTTGATTTAATATCATCTTGCCCTGAAGTCCTACCATGCTTTTGTTTTTCTGTTACCATTGGTTCTATCACATTTTGTCTTATTGGATTTTAATATGTATGATAGTAAAAACAAAATTTTTGTGGAAAATGAGATAATATAGCAGCCATTGTTCATCTTTGGTCATATGGTTCAAAATGTCTTGGAATACTTCCATTCTCTTGAGTTGTTTATGCTACTTTGTTATGTTTGACACTATTGTGTGTAAAGCTAAGCTCAACTATTTCAAAGAAAGAGACATTATGATAGCTACTGTTAATAACCAATTGTCTTGTTGTGAAGTGCTGTGTTGCTTACATTGTTCTGTTCTGAACTGTTTAGTTTTGTCCTCTTTTGTTTTATTCTCTTTAAAATAAAAAAAAATTCCTTTTGCCTAAGGCAAGGTATTCCTGGTTATTGCTGAACTAGCAAGTTTTTATTTCATAGTTTAGGACACATTCTGCCCAGTTATATTTTATATAGTTTTATCTTTTTATCATAACATATGTGTTATCATATCATAACACATATCATCTATTTAACATCTGATAACTTTCAGGTATCAGTCTAAATGTGGGGTCACACTTAGGTATTGAAGTAGTCATAATGGAAGGCATAAAGCAAAAAGCTAGCAACAGTAACACCAAAAAGCACTATTACATCATATCTATGAGGTGTTCTCTCTACAGAAGAAATGGGTTTTTTTGGTTGTTGATTTTCAACTTTTACTCCCAAGATTTTACCTGTTTATATTTTCCTTCTAGTTGAAATTGACCTGAATGTTAAAGTTCAGAGACTCTAACTCCTCATTAGTGTACTTCCTGTGTTTTGTAATTTACAAAAATAAAAATAAAAACTTCTGTAGCATTTTAAACTAATTTGCTGAAACACTACATTTTATGAGTAAGTAGACATTAATTGAAAAATTAATAAATTGCTTAGAATATACTTTAATGCAAATGTGTTTGTTGAAAAAATACATGTTTAATCTTTAGAAAGACTCATGATTTAAAAACTATAGGGTGAGATATTTAATCACCCAAAACTTTTGTTTCATCTTGGAAGCTAAAGTATTGTTGATTATAATAAAATACCTGTCTTTTTTTAGCATTGGTTTATATAAACACCATTTTTAAACAAAGTATTATTGATTTAAGCTAAATTGAAATTCTAAACAGATATAGATCTTGGAGACCATATTTTATCTTTATTAAAAAGCTTGCGATTGGCAGAACACATGTACAAGCCTTAGTTTTAATCTCAGAATGCAATTTAAAACACTGGACTGATAAAAACAGAATCATCCCCATTCTTCTGAGTTCCTTCCATAATACAGCCCTGTTTTTAATTAGATGATTCAGTCCATATCAAACTGTGTTGTCAGACTTTATCTCCAACTTTCCATTAAGCAAAATGCTTTCAGTGTCTCATACTGAGGAATACAGAGATGACCTTCTTGCAGTTATGTATTTTTCATGCCTAAAATAATTTTCTTTTGCATTCAATAGTTTCTCTTTTCTTTTCTTTTCTTTCTTTAAAATAGAGCTTTTGTATTTGAATTCAAAACTCATCTTCAATTTCTGTGTTTTTCTTTTTCAAAAATGATTTTTTGAATACTAAAACAAATTAAAATTACTCTATAAATGTATTATAAATTATTTTACCTTCCATTCCTAGATGGAGTAAAATTGAGTAGCATTCTAGAATCTACAAGAAGGCATAGGAGTTTGAGAATCTAAGTCTTTCAGTTCTGATATTTGAATACTTTCTGAAATTTATGTGCTACTCTAAATCATTTCAGAAATAAGATAGTGATGACTTTCAGTAATATTTATTTTTACTGTATTGTAGGTAATGGGCACAGGATAGAAGAGAATTCTGAAGTCCCGTAGTCTGAAGTGAATTCAATAACTTTTTGTTCAGTAGAACACTTTTAATAAGACAAAACAATATATAAATTTCACACTACAATTATTAAAAGAAAAAATAATTTTATAGAGGATAGTTCTCATTCGGTAAATTCAAATGGAGAATTGGGACAGTTCAATGTAACAGCAATATTAAATTCACCTGAAATTTGAATCAATAATTTTGGAAATATTCAGCACCTGGGATAGAGGTGGATAAGATCACCATTCTAAATCCTGTGTTTTGGTTCCACTATACTAACATGTTCAGAACTATTCTAAGACTCATGGATAAAGTGTGATGGCCTGTGTGCTATGCATTTTCTGATTCAGGAAAGTAATTTCAATTAATGAAACATATTTCTGTCCACTTCACTTAATATTCATTTTTCTATCTGCACATGAGGAGAACTGTTGTGAGGATTAATAATGATCATGCAACTCTGACAACTATACTTGGCTCACAGCAAATACTTAAAATAACAGTGATAATAATTGCTAATCACGTACACTAATAGACCTGCTTTACTTAGCATTTTAAAGAAAGTGTAAGTTGTTCTTGTTTTCCCATATGTTATCCTGAGAATATATTTGGACATGCAAGCATTTTTAAAATACTCACTGATAAATTAATTTCGTAGTGGGTAAGAACTCTTTTTAGTTTTAATAAGTCATATGTAAATGTTTGGCACCCCTGATTTCCTAGTCCTAAATTAGCAGTAATGTTTATGAGATAGTGATATCATGATACCACAATATCGTGACTAATACAACCTACCAGTGGCTCTGAACTAAAATAAGTCATAGTTGGCAAAAGGGAGTCACCTTGCTGAGTATCTCAGCTAAGCATGAACAATTAAGAAATAAAGACAATAATTGTAATTGAAGAATTCATGTTTCTTTATAGTCTTCACAGAAAACCAAAGATAATGAATCCAAATCAACCCCACATAATAAAGTAACCAGACTTTATTGCCTCATTAGGATCTTAGGAGATAATGACAAACAAGCTCTTTAGTGTTTTCCAAAAAGCTAATTAGAAATGCAAGTTATAGTTCTTTAAAATTGGATGCTAATCAAGTATCCATCAAATTTTAATTTGGATTATATTCTTTCCTTCTGTCATTTTGTTTTTTATGATAATTAATAAAATTGAAATCATACTGATAAATATATCTGAATACTGTACAGTATTTTCTCTCTTTCTAAAGCTTGGATATTTTAGCCATAATCACATATATATGCTTAAATATGATAAGTTGTAAACAATATGTTAGGATCCATTGACTGATCATATAGTATATATTGCGGGCACAGTAAGACACTTCTTCTGATGTTAGAGGTTGCATGACTCCATTATATCATTTTACTACTTAATAAAGCAGAATTCGCTAGCATCATATAGGAAGCTGATTAACTCCTGGCCTCATGTTTCATCTTCCCCCAGCAGGACACTTTCCAAGCTTCACTCATTACTGTCTTGTTGTCTTTTCTTACTGATAGGAAACCGATATTCACTTTCCTGTGCCCAACAATATTATTATTTCCATTTTTTTCTTTTGCCTCTAGAGCTTTAACTGATAACATATTTGTATTAATGAATATTACTAATATAATTAACTAAAAAGCTTCATATTAATTAATAAAATCAAGTGCAAACTTTATAACTTTATCTTTGCCTTGTGTAACTAAAGTTCCATCTCAAGATAAAATGTTCTAAAACTGTTGTTCTAAAATCTACTCTTAAATAACCATTTGAAGGTTTTGTTCTTTCTCAGAATTCTAAGTTTGGACATTTTTTCCACTTCTTCCTGTTCTTCACTCAGATTATCTATTAATTTGGTGAAAATATTCAACAGTCGCTGCCTCAAATAATATTTATACAAACTTTGACCTTCAAACACAAGCAAAATGCATTAGTCCGGGCTGATGTAAGAAATGTGGGATGACTAAAGGGACTCCAGATACTCAGACACTCTAAGGAACTTGCTATACTTTGTGTAGCCGAGATTCAAAATCCTGAAGAACTGTGTCTCATGAGAAAATTTAGGTCTACTATTTAATTTGTAACTAAAGTGTTCTGATTTCTATTACTGGAATAGAACTGTGCTGATAGAAACAGGAGTAGATCCCCAAAAGAAAAGAAAGGTGCTACAGCAAGGAGAGGGACAGACCACTGGCAGATACATAAGTCCTATCTTTATTTTTGTTCTTGTCCATTCTTATGTAAGAATACTTTATTTCAGACCCTATTCTCTTTGTCGCTGGCTTTTCTTTGCTCAATTCAATAATCCAATATAGGTTGCCATGCAGCTTCACATGAAATTCATCTTTAAGAAATAAATATTTCTTAGTCTTTTCTTCAACTTTCACTTCAAAGCATGAGGTTTTTCTAGAAAGTAAGCCATTCACCACTTTTAAAATTAATATTGTAATGTGACTAAATACTTTAATCACAGTAACTGTGATTTTAAGACAGAATATTGTTGGACAATATAATATTTTGGTAAAGTGAAGTGATATTTGTGTTTAGGATGATAATATCAAATAGATTCATTCTTTTCATCCTCAGCCAGCGAGAACATTCCTTTAGTAAGGAAACTCCTACACTAAAACAATTAATATTATTTACACCATAATACATACAATCTAGTGATTCTAATCTCTTTTCATATCTCTGATAAAGACAGTAATTTCGCACAATAAGACTCAATGAATATTAAACCAAGTTTTTGTTCACTGATTCGACTTATACAAATAGGAAAATATGCTAGAGAGTCCACATATAAGTATATGCATATGTGTACTATATATAAGACCACAAATCATGTCTAATATGTGCAAGTTTAAGAAAAAGTAGACATGAATGTGTACTAGGGATTGAGTAAATGCAGAATTAGTGGATAAAAAGGCTGGAATTAATCAGTGCTCAAGTACTGCAATGTTACAGTGAAACACATTAATATGTGTGATTAACACATCCTCACCAAATATAAAACAAATATCAATTATCAAGAAATGAACTCAGGGCAAAAAATACAAACCAAATGTGGTAATCTAAATTTGAACAAAACAACTAAGGTCCTGAGGGCATAGCTGAGTGCCAGAACAATTCCTTAATATGCGTGAGTCCCTGGGTTTTATCTTTGTTACTAAAATAAAAATAATAGTTACTGTGATAATATGCATAAAAAGAACAAGACAAATTAATAAAAAGCAGTTAGAAGTTAAATTAAATCAGGTATAAATTAAAAGATTTATTTATTAAAGGTTCTAAAAAGCATCAGCTATTTTTGGCTCTCTCTGTGTCTTGCTTTGATTCTCTTTCTAGATAGATGCATGATAGATGGACAGGTCTAGATATCAGGAGAAAGAATAAATAGGGTTATTAAAAATACTGAAAATAAAAAAAAATTTTAATTGTTGAGTGAAATTGAGTAAAAATGAAAGAGAATTAAAAGGTATTATATTATGTTATATTGGAAAAAAGGAACAGAAAGAGTCAGAAGTAGATAAATTAGAAGGCAAAGTATTAACTTAGAGTTATACAGAATTGATTAACTCAATATATGTCTAACATGAGTCCTAGAAATTTTAATGCTGAGGCAGAAAAGAAAAATGATAGTATTTAAAAAATATACTGCTCTCATTGAGATTTTTCACCTTTGAAAAGTGGTACATAAAATATGTGTGAAATAATTATCATAGAGTATTTGAATGATTAAAGCTGTATCTTACTGAAGAATACAATACAGAGAAAAAAAGTGGATGTGTCAGAGAGAACAGGTGATTGACTCAAAGGAAAAATAGTTATACTTGTGAGATGTAATCTTACCACTCACAATAAATACGAGATAACAATGCAGTCATGTTGTAGTCAGGGGTTGTACAGAGAACAATTAGAGTCAGGATATGGAGTTTATAATACTATTTTTATGATGGTCACCCAGAGTTAACACAAGCAAATGCAGGAAATCTATTCACAACACTGAAGACATAGAATATTTAGCTGAGGGCCTGATTCCCACAGCAATGTCCCATGTGAGTCTAGATGAAAACCCAGAGCTCATGACAGTGCCTCCCACTAGTCCATCTTGAGGCTAAAGCCCACAAGAAGGACTCAGGCCAGTCTCTTTTACGGATCCGTGCTGGGAAGGCCCAAAGGTCAGTGGTGGAAGCTAGAAAGTCTATGCCAGTGAGGTGGAGGAGCTGTGCTGATAGGCTAAGGGTTCCTGGCTGGAGCCAGGAAGTCACACTCACAGCAAAGACCAGGGCTGTCCTGAAGAGCACCACAGCCATCCTCAGCGACATGGAGGCCCCAAGCTCCTCCGATGATAAGCACAGTTGAGTACGTGCCAGGAAGCCAGCGTGGCGAGTTCATCCTGGAAACCAAGTGACTCACATCTTCCTCTCCAGAGCCAGGAAGCAATGCTCGATGTGAGGACCAGAGCTTCTCCAGGAGAACTAATGGCTCAAACAGCAACGTTTAGGAGAACCCACAACGCCTCAACACACTGACACCTTATGCACTAATGTGAAAGTTTCTCCTTCTCCACGTCTCCATTTATGCTGGCAACTTTCCTTAGGTGAAACTCTACACTCAGTGCCATGCTGATGTAATCCAGCTGGCGTTAAGTTGACCACCAGTTTTCAATCCATCACAAGTCATAGCTTCAAAACTGAAAAGAAATAAATTCAGTTCCAGAATTCTACACTTAGTTAAATTATGAGGGAAAATGATGACAATTACAGATGATCAAGAAGATATTTTTCACTCTCAGGGTCCTCCAAAAGATTACTAAAGAATACATTTCAAAGGAAGATTAAAATGAAATTAAAGGATAGAGTAAAATACAAAAAAAAACCGGTAAATGTCAGAATTTCTAAAATATGTTGTTTAATTTAATTAATTATGAATATTAAAATAAGATACCAGAAACTAATTTTATATGACTATTTTTTGTAAAATATTAGAAAATAATGAATTTAATGTGGGCAATAGCTGGTAAGTGATTAGAGATTTCTAGTTCCTCCCATATGAAAGAAAAAATGATGACAATATGAGGTATCATTAGCATTAACCAAGCTTGTGAAGAGTAGCACGTTACTAGTTAAAGGTCTATGTCAGATATCTAGTGTTTCTTGGCAGGTTCTCAGTCATGTCCTCCCTAATGTTTTAGTGCTTTTATTTTTAGAACACTAAATGCTTGCAGTGTGCATGTTTACATAGGCTAAAGTCTGAAATTTTTAGCCCTCTTGTTACGTAAGTATGGCCATACATGTAAGCTGTGGCCACATAGAACATTCCACATAGAGCATATCACACAAAACTTTTTATAATTATATGCACATAGAAAAGTCAGCTGTCATGGATCATGAACGGTAAGACCAGTGCCAAGCATGGCAAAACAAGCAAGAGTCGTCTGAGTCAGCAACATCGTGTTGTACCATATTTTTCTCACAAAGCTTAAAGCTTCCTCACATATCTTAAAGTTCTATGTTAAGGAAAACAACTTTGTCTAAGTTTCTTTTATATTTTGTTTCAATACTGTGTATGCATTTTGGAGCATGTGGTGTTCACAATCAATATACATGTATGCAATCCAGCTGTTACATGAAAGAAAACAAACACCGAAGTTAGGTGCATGTTTTAAAATAACTAAAACAGCACAATGTTTTGATGAGAAGGATGACTCTTAAATGACAGTAACTTGTTTTAAAAGTAAGGTATTTTGAAGTTGCGTGTGCCAAACAATCTATATTTCATCATCGTAGACACTGAGAGAAATAATGGGAAAAAAAATTGATGAAAACTCTACATTTGGGATGAAAATTTAACATGTTTCAATCCATAACATTACAGAACAAACTGCTAAGGTTTCAAAGTTTGGAAAGTGGTGTGAAGGAATTGTTCAGTGTTATGTGGTTATATAAGAAGGAAACTGGATCTAATCTGAAGGAGTTGAAGACTTCCCTGATGAATGACATTTCAAAGACAAGTCAAGAATAAGGTTTAAGGTGAGGAGGTAGACAAATTCCAAGCAGAAAGAACATAAAAAGAAAGGTTTATGGATTTTATGATTTGATTAAAGCCTGGAAAAGAACATTCTATGGCAGAAGGCTAGAGTAGTCTCCAGAATCCACGTCAGACAGGCTCTTCTCTGAAGCTTTTCAGCTCATGGCATCATACTTTGGGAGGGAACATCTAATCAAAGCTAGAAAAACTTGTAAGAAAAGCTGAAGTGTAGGATTTTATTTTTCAGTCAATTTAAATATTTTAAAATAGAAATAAATAACTTGAATTACCGACAATATAACTATTAAAATGTGTGCAACATGTTGCTATAAAGCATGTATCATTGTAAGCTCTTTGGCTGTTTTTACTTCACCAATTAGTTTAGAGAAGTTTGTATATTTTAAACCCATTGTATTTGATCTTCAATACTAGTGATACGAATTAATAATAATGAAAAGAAATAGCAAACAGCTGATTTTAGAATTTAGTAATTATGTTGGTACTTTATAATGACAGATAGTTGCAGTGTGTTTAAGATAATTGGTAGAATTGTGCAGAGATATAATAAAATGTTTTTGTTTGGCAAAAGGGATCTCTCCAACCATCATTTTCTTTGTCTTGGGGAGAATTTCCAGCAAGCAAGAAAATTCTCACCTTTTTTATCCTTTGTATTGGTACTCTAAGAGTTTCTTCAAGGTGTTGTTTATGATTTTTGCAAAGATATGTAAAACTCTAGTATGAAGAATTTCTTGTGGGATAATAATCTGCCATACATGACAACTGAAAAATTCAAGTAATAAGTTTCATGCATATTTGCAGATTCATTCTGACAGATCACCCTGAGAGTTCTTCCTTCTCTACTGCATGTGGCCGGCACAGATTCCACATGTATTCGACACTGACTGATTGTTTGTCTTTAGTATAAATAAGACTAACAAGGAAACTGTAAATTAAAAATGTACAAACATAGGGTTTTCAAAGATATATGATACACGTTGTGTGCACTGGTTTAGGATAATACAGTTGCTCTGAAGTTTTTAGTTTTATCTCTGTCAAAGCTACATTCCTGCCTTCATTGCTCATGGCTGTAATGTCAATAATTTGTGAATATTGATATACATACTATTTCCAAGTCAAATATGCATTCAAATGTCATTACATTAAACTTTAAAGAAGTGACAGCCAGACTTTTAGTCAAGACCACAGATGTGTTGCATTTGTAGCCTTTTGATTTGTGTAAGACTCTATTAAGTTCATCCATATGGGCTGGAAATACCTATTTTTGTAGATTGAAAGTAGGAGCTCAAAGCTCAAAGAGTTAAATGTTCTAGAAATAGTCAGGGAGAATAATTCAGTGGCAAAAGAAGTGTCCATACCAGATTAGAGAGTGACCAGGAAGTACAAGTAAACAAGATGGCTAATTAGATCAGGAGAGAAAAAGAAGTATCTGGTATCTATTATCTATTCACACTGTTCATTCCTAGAGAATAATGTATGTATTTCTCCCACTGACACACTTATCTAATGTTTTTCTTTTCCAATTCCCCAATCAGCCAGAGAAAAACATTTTATGATCATGTCACTGGCCCAGGAAAATAATACTTTGAAGTCCTACCTTCGAAAGATAAGCCCAGTTTCATAGATAGCCCTTAAAAACCCATAGAATTTACTGACATTTTTGTATCAAAATAAAATGCAGTTTGCCCTATTGAGAAAGAATAAGACTAATAATTGCATTTATTGGATATTACCTGATGGAAGTCAACATATAGCTGGATCAGAAGTACCAAGTGGAAGTGGAGGAGAGATGGGAACCAACTGAGAGGGAGATGATAGGTTCTGAATTCTTAGCAACTGACTAGCAGGCAAAATTGGCTAGCCAAGGGGAACAATGCCCACATTTAGGGCAGTACAACCTGATACACTTCGCCAAAAAAAAAAAAAAACCTCCATAAGCCATTCTACCTCATGCTCTCAATGCACAGTTACCAGAATACTTATGTCTTTTCCAACCTTTTTTTTCATTATGGACCATTAGAGTCAGTGAAAGATGTTAAGTGGGAGAATTCAAGAATTTCATTTATCTCACTCCAAAATTCTAAAACCAATTCTATAACCCAACCTGGAGAAAGATTGAAATATGAAAACAATCTAAATTATATAATAATTAAACTAAGCTGGACATTTAATTATGTGCAAATGACTAAAACTCTGCTGGAGTTCTTATTCAAAAATGAGACACATCAGGTGCCAAAAGCAGATTTAATACTAGAAATAATTTCTGAGCATTTGATAAAGTGTAAGGTCACTTCTTTTGCATTCTGTGACTCAAGATTGTTCAATCAATATACAAGATGCAACTATGGTTCAGCATAAAAAGTTGAATTTGAGCATGTGAAAATATAATCTCTGTACTTATTCTATTATTTACTTCCCAAGAACCTAAAAAAGTCCTTTAATGAAAACTTTAATGACAAAAAGGCAAATATACAATGTAGTTGATAATTTACTCTAAAACAGATAATGAGTGAATAAAATAATTGGATTTAATCCCAATTGTGTGTTACATCTCTCGACTGCCTTTCAGTTTGTCTGTTCTGCTTCCAAGATAGTACCTGTCTGATGATGCGGTGGTCAGGCCAGCTGAAGGATGAGCTTAGCCCAGTTGAACACTAAATGGTAATTATCTATCCTAGCCTCTGTCCAAGCACCTGGTCATACACTTAGCTTCGTGGCAGGATTCCCCTACCTGTGTTAAGCTCTGGTGGCTCTCACGTGAGTGACGATGCTGCTTAGGAACAAAAGGTGACTATAAAAGCCCAAGTATACTGCAGCTTCGCACTGAGTAGCTGTCTCACCAAGCTAGCTTAGATATATCTGTCAGTGTTACAGGGCAGTCTATGAGGTGCCCTCTGTGTGCCTGTCCAAACAGTGCTGCAGGAATTGCTAAATATTACCATTTACTCACTGTTTTCCTGTTACTCTGAGCATTGCCCAAAAGCTATTTCTTTTAACATCCAAGGAGAAACATGGGGTCAGATACAGTTGCTTTGTTGCTGCATATATTTCCTCCTTTTTCTCCCTCATCCACTCTCAGACAGATGGAAAAACTGGAAAAGTTCTTTGTTTATCCACTCATTTCATACCTCTGTGTTTTCGTGTCATTCTAAAAGATTTACTCCACAGCACAGGATAATCCTATGATTTTAGTTTTTCAGCCTGGCTTTTATAGGTTAAGCAGTGACAACAGTTTTGTAACTAAAATCCAAAATCTGTCTTCCCCAAGCTGTGTCTTTCAAAATAAAGTTGCAAGGTCAGAGTGAAAATATTGCTTTTTCCACCTCACAGCAACATATCCCAGTTCCTTCACAGGAAAAATGCCTACTACAGAGTGACATTTTATATCGAAAAGGTCATCATGCAATGAAAATTAAGAATTTTCCAGATATTTTGTCATATTAGTTTAAAAGTTGAACATGTTGATGTAGGACAACAGTGAATCCTCTTTAACTTCATATTCCCGTGATCAGCCTGCATTAAGCTGAAACTGAAATTCATATTTCATTTTCAATATCAGTGTATGGTATATTTTTATTATACATATTTAAAAATTTTTCAATAGTTCAGTAAGAAAGATGAGTTTCTACTCTAAGATCACAATCTAATCACAGAGCTAATAATCTGATTATTTTTCTCTGTTTCTTTTATCATTTTTGATTTTCATGGAGGCACATGTTTTAATTCTAAAGACTTTCGTGTCACTAAAATTAGATAACACTATGCTATACTGACTTAGAATAAATTTGGTCTTATATTGGATTGTCTATCTACAACTCCAAGAAACTAACTGAAAATTCTTTTTTAATATTTGAATGGGCCAGTTGTGCAACAAAGATTCACAGTATCTTTAGATGCATAGATGTGATTTTAGCTTGCCAGATATGACAAATCATTAATTTGATTGATCAGAACTGAATAGGCAACACCTTAATAAACATCAATTGGAAAAAATTCATATGCAGTAAGTTAAAGTACAGATTAGGTTTCTAACTAAATAGACTGAAAGGACCATGAGCATCAGAAAATGTGAGGTCATTTGATTTAGTTTCTGGAATCACTTAAGGTTCTAATTTAATCACATGTAAGTAGATGGCAATCAATGAAAGCTTCATTTAACAGCAGTCAGATCATTATTTTGTAAAGAATTGTTGTTTGCAGGCCATGATATTAATTGGAAATGACAAACCAGAGGCTCAGAGAACTACCTATGAATCCCTTACCTGCAAGGATAATTATGGTTATGTTTATTTGCTAAGTTGGTCTTTTACTGCTGCAGTTACGGTTTTGTTTAAGCAATGTCAATCTTGGCAGGCAACAAATACTTGAAAAACAATTTTAAAACTTTAAGTCATAAAATATGTTCTCTATATATTAATGGGTTTCTTAGGTATAAATTCTATTAACTCCTTACTTTGCCCAGTATTATTATTGGTTTTCTGAAACAGTCTTAGATTTAAAAGTCTGTGCTTCCATGAAATCTCTTTGCATATTTACAATATTTAGATTCTAGTTTTAAAATTTACAACTTTTATAGACCTTGTTAAAATTATTTGAATGCACTTTTGGGAGAATGAGTTCCATCTTGGTATTCTCTATCTTGTTCTTATTGTTTCTTGATTATTTTCTTAGTAGATATTTGCAGTACTTGCCATTTGCAATCCTCTTGGGAAGTAGTACATGTACATAATTCAACTTGTTTCTCTTTGTAACTCCCCCTCACCATCACATTAATTTTGTCTAAAGTGTGTGGTATCTACCTCCCAAACAATATCCTCCATTAATGGGAAAAATTGATTTTTTACTCTCTGCATGTTCATAGTGGAATTTCTTATGCTTCATGTTTCGTGCCTTTCTCTTCTGTCTTGTGTTAGTTGATTGAAAAGGCCATTTTTTAAAAATTGCTTTGAAAAGGCATATTACAAAAGATGTTTAAATGTTTCACAACACAGAAAAGAATTTGCCTATTGGTAGAGGTATAATTTATGTAAAAAGTGAAATACTGTCAAACATAGTTTGATAAATTTGGATGAATGAAGATGACTGTTTCACCAGCACCTTAATGAAGATGTATTTGTAACTCCTTCCTCCACCCTGTGAACCCTCTGTACCATGCCCTTCCCTAACACACGGTAGCAGTGTCTGACACAGTTTTCAAAAGAAATATGGCTGTGCTTTAAAGCACTGTTTTAATCTATCTTTTAATGTGAACTGTATTTTAAAACAATTTTAGCTTATTTTTTAACTTTCTTTTTATTTATTTAAGAAGTATTAGCACATGTTTGCAGTACATTATGATTACACTCATTGTGGAGAGCTAGGTCATCTGCATGATACATCTTAATTTTTTTACCTCCCCTTTCCCTCCCTATTTTCTTGTTATACTTCTCATTTATAAATTGAAAACAAAATAGAGAGGATTTTGTTTTTATCTCTTGAGAATTAGCTTCTCTATTTGAGAATTGGTTCATGTGAATATTGGTTTTTAGTTTTAAATGACCAAGACATTTCTTGAAGAAATAAAAAATTATTTGGAAAAGTAATGAGTTTAGAGTCAAAGGATTTTCATTCATGGATTTGATTCTGTGTCGTATGGAAGAGCAGGGAAAGGTGGAGTGAATTGCCATAGTCCTTGCTTTAATCAGGATTTAATAGCTGTCAATGAAATGTTTTCCCACTCTGTGGATTTTCTTTTCACTCTGTTGCTGATTTCATTTGTTGTACAAAAGCTTTGTAATAAGATGAGATCCCAGTTTTTGATTCTTTGTAGTATTTCCCCTGGGGTATGGGTTTTGTTCATGATGTCTCTGCTTACACCTGTGTCTTCAAGATTTCTATCTTTTTTCTCTTCCAGTAGTTTTAATATTTAGATCTTTGAAACATTTTGCCTTTAGTGTATGGAGATAGACATGGATGTAGTTTCACTTTTCAATATGGGAAAAGCCAATTTTTCCAGCACCACTTATTAAAGAGGCTATATTTCAGTGAACATGTTTGGCTCCTTTGTTAAAGATAAGGTAGTTGAGTATGTATGGAGTTCTATCTGTATCATCTAATCTGTCCCTCAGACAAATAACTTATATCTAGAACATATAAAGAATTGAAGAAAATAAGACCCCCTCAAATTCAAAGACCCAGTTCAAAAATGGCCATCTGTGATGAATATACATTTGTCAGATGAAAAAGTAGAAATGGTAAATAAATATATGGAAAAAACATTCAACATTATTCATCATTCAAGAGATGCACATTAAAACAACATTGAGATTCCATCTCACTCCAGAAAGAAAGGCTATCATGAAGAGATAAAGCACTTACTAATTCTGGAAGGCCTATGAAGAAAAAGGAACACTTGTTAAAGAGGCTGTCTTTCTTCCACTGATCATGTTTGGCCCCTTTGTTGAAGACAAAGTGGCTGAATGTGTTTGTAGTTGTGACTATATTTTCTAATCTAATCCACTGATCTTTTGGTCTGTTTTTATTCCAGTACCACACTGATTTTATTATAGTAGCTTTGTAGTATAATTTCAGTTCAGGGATTGTGATGCATGCTGCTTTGCCTTTGTTTCCCAGAAATCCCTTTGCTAGTCTATGTCTCTTCTGGTTCCAGATGAATTTTAGGAATAATTTTTCTAGATCTCTGAGGTATGCTAATGGTAATTTGATTGGAATTGCATTAAATCTGTATAACATTTTGGGAGAATGGCCGTTTTCTCAATGTTTGTTCTTCCTACCCATGAACAAGGTATGTCTTTCCATTTTCTGAAATACTCTTTAATTTAATTTTTCAGAGTAATGTAATTCGCAATGTATAGGTCTTCTACATCCTTTGTTAGATTGATTCCTAAGTATTTCTTTTCTTTTTTTGGATGCTATTATGATGAGTGTGGTTTCTCTTATTTCTCTCAGTGAGTTTGTTTATGTACAGTAATTCTATTGATTTTTAAGTGCTGACTTTGTATCTTGCTACATTACTGAATTTGGTTATTAGATCTAGAAGTCTTTCAATGGAGTTTTGGGGGTCTTGCTTGTAGAGTATCATGTCATCTGCAAATAATGATAATTTAACTTCTTCTTTTCCTATTCTTATTCTTTTTATTTCTCTCTCTTGTCTAATTGCTCTACCTAATGTTTCCAGCACTATATTGAATAAGAGTGGTGACAGTGGATATCACTGTCTTGATCTAATTTTAGAGTGAAAGCTTTCAGTTTTATGATGATGGCTGTTGGTTTCCTTATATATGGCTTTTGTCATATTGAAGTAAAGAACATCTAGTCTGGTTTTCCATAGGGTTATTATTATAAATGAGTGTTGTGCTTTATCGGAAGCTTTTTCTGCATCTATTGAAATGGTCATGTGATTCTTATCTTTGGCTCTTTTGATATGGTGTATTACATGTATTGATTTGCATATGTTGAACCATCTCTGCATTCCTAGGAGGAATCCTACTTGGTCATGGTATATAATCTTTTTGATGACTTGTTTCATTCTGTTTGCCAGTATTTTATTCAGGATTTTTGCATCTATGTTCATTAGGCAGATTAGCCTATAGTTCTCTTTTTCAGCTGGTTCTTTCTCTGGTTTGGGTATTAGGGTAATATTTGCCTCCAGGAATGAGTTAGGGACAATATCTTTCCTTTCAATTTCATTGAAGAGTTTGAGGGATGTTGGCATTAAGTTGGATTTCTTGTAGAATTCAGCTGTGAATCCATCAGAACTTGGGCTTTTCTTTGTTACTAAGGTTCTAACTATGCTTTCAATTTCATTAACTGAAACTGGATTATTCAGAAGTCTTACATCTTGAACCAATTTTGGTAATTCATATGTTTCTAAGCATCAGTCCCTTTCTTCTATGAGAATAAAAGTTTTAGAAGTAGATATTGATGGTCTTTTGTATTTCCACAGAATTTGTAGTGATTTTATCCTTTTCTTTCCTTATTGCATGAATTTGAGTTTTTATTTCCCTTTTTTTAGTAAGGTTGGCTAGGGACTTATCAGTTTTATTTATTCTTCCAAGGAACCAACTCTTTGATTCATTGATTCTTTGTATTGTTTCCTTAGTCTCTATTGCATTAATTTCTGCTCTGATCTTTCTAATTTCTTCCCTTTTTTGGCTTTGGACTTCACTTGCTCTTCTTTATCTAGAGTTTCAGGTTGTTTATTTGTGTTCATTGTGTTTTCCTGATGTGGGAATTCACTACAATAAATTTTGCCTCTGAGGACTGTTTTCATTGCATCCCACAGGTTCTGGTATATTGTATTCGGATTTTCATTTGCTTGTAGATATTGTATAATTTCTTCTTTAATTCCTTGTGTGACCCACTGATTATTTAGCAGTGTATTGTTTAATTTCCATAAGTTTATAGAGTTTTTACAGTTTCTTTTGTCATTAATTTCCAGTTTCATGGCACTATGATTAGATAATATGCATGGGACAAATTTGATTCTTTTGCATTTACTTAAGCATGTTCTATGTATATGGTCTGTGTTAGAGAATGTTCCATTTGAAGCTAAGAATATATATTCTGATGTTGGGTGGAACACTGTACACATCTACTAGGTCCATTTGTTCACAAGTTTGATTTAGTTCTGTTATTTCTTTGCTGATTTTCTGTCTAGTTGATCTGTCTCTTAGTGTTAATGGAGTGTCTCTTTGTCTCCTGTTATAATTGTGATATTGCTTATTTGATTTTTCATTTCTATTAAGATTTGTTTTATGTAGCTGAGTGCTCCTGAATTTGGTACATACATATTTAAGATTTTTATCTGTTTCTCTTGAAATTTTCCCTTAACCATTATGTCATGACCTTTATCTCTCTTGATCATTCTTGGTTTGAAGTTCTCTTTGTCTGTTAGCAGAACAGATATGCCTGTTTTTTTGGGGTGGTGGGGTTTCCTGTTGCATGAAGTATTGTTTTCCATCCTTTGACTATCAGTTCTTGAATTTCCTTTTGGGTTAGATGGGTTTCTTGTATACAGAATATGTTTGGATTTTGTTTCTTGATCCATTCCACCAGTCTGTTTCTTTTAATTGGTGAATTGAGGCGTTTTACATTAATGGTTATAACTGATATGTATTGGCTTATTTTTGACATGTCTTTCTGTTGTTGGATCTTTTCCTTTCTGCTCTGTTTCATTGCTTTCCCTGTGTGGTGCTTTTTTTCTGTTGATGTTCTTGAAGTCATAGCTATTTTTATGTCTATTGAGAATATCTTTCAGTATTCTTTGTAGGATTGGTTTGGTTGTCATGAATTTCTTCAGTTGTTCTTTGTTGTGGATATATCTTATTTCTCCTTCAATTTTGAAGGATAGTTTTTCAGGGTAAATCCATCTGGGTTGGAAGTTTTCCTTTAGTATTTGAAATACTTCAGTCCATGTTCTTCTTGATTTCATTGTTTGTGTTGAGAAGTCTGCTGTGATTCTGATGAGCTTTCCTTTATAGGTGATTTATTTCTTTTCTCTAACATCTTTTAATATTCTGTTCTTATGTTGAGTTTCTAGGATGTTGTTTGTTATATGTCTGTGTGTAGATTTATTTTGGTTATGGCTAATTGGAGTCCTATATGCTTCAATTAGCTGTATGTCAGTTTTCTTTCCCACATTTGAGAAATTCTCAGCTATTACTTCTGCAAAGTCTTTTGATATCATTTGTGTTGTCACTTTTTTTCATTTACACTTGTCAAAATTATATTGCTTTTTCTTTGCATCATCTTGCAAATGTTGAATTGTTAATTTCTGTACATAAGGATCAAACTGTACAATATATATTATGAAGCGGGAAGAAATTATTCAAAAGAAAAGAGGAACTAAAGTGGAGGAAAGGGGAAAGTAAGAAAGGGAAAAGGGAAAAATTGCAAGATAGTTGTACTCTACTAGTGTCTCTTCTTTCATTGAAAAGAAAGGTTTTGTGGTAATATTGTTTGGAAAATTTTTATGCTTACATTTTGTACTCTAAGTAACCACTTTGAAGAAAGCAATACACATGTATTAACTGGTGTTATTCTTTTATTTTGTTTTGCAATGTTGTTTTTTTCTATAAAATAAAAAAAAACTGTTAATGAAAATACTAGTAATATTAGCCAAATTTAATGCTTCTTATATACCTGAAAATATTTTAGGCACTTTTTATTGCAAAATGTTATAACTACCTTCACTGTGAATTTTTAAACATATTTCTTTTTTTATATTACCTCACAATATTAATTGCATATTTATAGAATTTGTAATTTTATGTCACTCAACTAATAACTATTCAATTCATACATAATATACAATTAAAATATTAATGTATAGATTACTTGGAGACATCAGCACAGAATTACTAGTAAACATCATTTTATAAAGTAAAAGCCAGTATTATTATATTAAAGGGATTTTTCATGATGATTCCATTTAGATTTTTAGGAGGAACAAAAATTAATTTTTGCTCTTATGCTGTAAAGAAAATCTAAATTATTAAAACATATGATGGCTATTCAGCATCAGCATCTTTATAATTTGTATACTAGATTAGAAAGTAAAAAAACAACAAAGTCAGGTTCTGTTTTATAAAAGGTTCTGTTAGCACTTACTACTTTAAGAAGACAATATGATATATTGACTAAGAGAAAGGATGATAAAGAACCAAAGATAATGATATTTTAAAACTTACATCAATCTTTGAAAATAGAACAGTAGAATAAAATTCTACCTTGTAAAAATGTCTGTAATTTTTGCTATCTTTGGTTTGCCCATATGGGAATCAGTTGTATAAAAAGATTTATAAAATGGATATTATAGAAAGAAAAATGATCTTTTGATAATTATCAAAAAAAGTCAAGCAATTATATCTTAGTCTGGTGGATCTCCAAGTTTAACATTTGTGATGAACACTAAATTTTAGAGTGGGTGGGTTTTATATAACTGCAGCAATATTAAAGTTTGAAACTAAGAAAGTCACTCCAATGACGCACAGCTACATTTAATCACATTTAGCACCACAAAATTGGCTGTCAGAAGTCTAATTAACTATCAAGCATTAGCTCTTTTCTATGCTGCTCACTTGCACAGCCTTTCATTATAACATCTGGCAAGTTTAAAAATTCTTTAGAAAACTTCTTCCTTTAGTTCTAAAGTATGAAGTCATAGCAAAATGAACTCCTGTGAGAACAACTAAAATATGTTTAACATTTTGTTGTTGAATTACTTTATTGTTACATTTACCAGCCTGCATTTACATGAGTGCACACAATCATGATTAAAGAAATTTTAGTAAATGGATGGCAGATATGTATTTTGATTTCACTAGTGATGTCAAATGTTTTTCCAAAGTTACATCACTGTTAATCTTACAGATTAACTATTCTTAAATCCACATGAATGTCAAAGTTAGTCTTCTTTTTCTGGTTTTTTACCTTTGTGACTGATAAATAGCCCTCTTACAATTCAAACAAGTGTGTTCCCCAACATTTTTTTTTTCATTTTTAAAATTTTATTTAAAGAGAAAAAAAAGCAAAACAGAAAAAAGGGTAGCAATAATACAGAATTCTAAAAGAAAAGAAAGCACTAAGAAATCACTAATTGATAAATTACATATTGTCATCTTGAATGTGTTTGTTCAGGTTACAAAGTTAAAGGATACATAGTAGACATTCAAACAGTGAGACCTAAAACAGTTTTGCTCAAAGATCCAACAAAGATTCAGCAATATGGTCATCCATTTTACACACTCAAACATGCGTGAAGTTACATCCCTTAGAGCACTTTCTTTTCCTCTTTTTTACAATAGCAATTACTTTTTTTGTATTTTAAGGAGAATAAAACAAAAGAGGACAGATCTAAGCAGATCAGAACAGAACAATGTAAGCAACATAGCACTTCACAACAAGACAATTGCATATTAACAGTAGCTATCATAATGTCTCTTTCTTTGAAATAGTTGAGCTTAGTTTTACATACAATAGTGTCAAACATAACAAAGTAGAATAAAACAACTCAAGAGAATGGAAGTATTCCAAGACATTCTGAACCAAATAACTGAAGATGAACGATGGCTGCTAATTATCTCATTTTCCATAAAAATTTTGTTTTTACTATCATACATATTAAAATCCAATAACACACAACATGATAGAACCAATGGTGACAGAAAAACAAAAGCATGGTAGGACTTCAGAGCAAGATGATATTAAATCAACACTGGCTACCATACTGTCTTGTCTTCAAAGTAACTATTCATATGATCACATATTAATAGATCAAACAAAACAGAATAAAACCATTTGAACCAATGAATGAAGACATAAGACATCAAAGCAGTATAGTGGTGAACCATGATTTCCATAAAATCTTCTGTACTCTTACCATTTCTTACACTAGGGAGACTATACAGTAGTTATACATGTGAGTTTGATTTATTTCACTTATGAGTATAGATTCAAGATGAATTCATTTATTTATAAATATCTCAATGTGATCATTCTTTACAGCTGAGTAGTACTCCATTGTATAAAAGTACCAAAATTTTTTATCAGTTCCTCAGTTGATGGGCACTTAGATTGTTTTCAAGATCTGGCTATTATAAATTGTGCCACTATAAACAGGGTGAACATATATCACTGTGGTAAGATGTTTTCAGATCTTCTGGGAATATGCCTAAGAGTGGAATAGCTGGGTCAAATGGGACCTCCATCCCCAGCTTTTTGAGGGATCTCCAGATTGACCTCCACAGTGGTTGCACCAGTCTACACTCCCACCAACAGTGCAGAAGAGTTCCTTTTTCCCCACAGCCTATCCAGAATTTGCTGTTGGTAGTTTTAACATTCTGTCTATAACATTTGCTAACAAAACTTTTTAATATTAGATACATAAAGTTATGGTAAAACGGTTTATGCATATATTTTTCTGTTTGTATGAGTAAAGTCACATGCATTTATAGAATGTCAACAATTTTAACACTTTCTTGCTTTACTTTCAGTTAATTACATAGCAACTCCTTCCTCTGTTCACTGACACTCTTGATTTTATGCAGTTTTCTTTTAGGATTTCATTTTAATTATTAAAGGAAGCCCCAAATAATTCCTCACAAATTAAATTGGAAAGAAATTTCTAGTTTTTTCATTCATTAGCTAGTCACCCCAACCTTTAAAAGTACCATTCAATGTAATAAACAGATCTTTCAAAGAAGTCACACTTCAGTGAGACACAAGATCAAAAAATGATGGGAAAAGACACTAAACAAATATAAAATAGGAACTGAGAATGCCATCATAAATATGCTCATGGCAAAGTAATACTGCAAAAAGCAAACATCTCATTTGGTTATGAACTTCTTACTGGCTAAATTTTAAGAGTTTCTATTTTGATATTTAGATCTTTGATCCATTTTGATTTTACTTCAGTGCAAGGTGATAGACATGGGTCTAATTTTTGTCTTCAGCATATAGAAAATCAGTTTTTCCAGCACCTTTTATTAAAGTCCTTCTTCCAGTTTGACTCCTTTGTTAAAGATCAGGTGGCCTAGTGTGTTTGAAGTTGTTTTTGTAACCTGTTCCACTGATCTTTAAGTCTGGGTTTTTGTTTCTTTGTTTTGTTTTAGTAATTTTTTTTCTTATTCTGCCAATATCTTGCAGTTATTTTTCATGATAGCTCTGTAATATAATTTCAAGTGAAGGACTGCAGTGCCCCTGCCTTGCTTTTATCACCCAGACTTGCTTTTGCTATTCTAGATACATTTTGGTTACAAATGAATTTTAAGATTTTCTCTAGTTCTGTGAGGAATCCTCATTAATCAAAAGGGCATTAAATCTATATCACAGATTTGAGAGTATGGCCATTTTCTCAATGTTGGTTCTTCTATCTATGAGCAAAGGATATCTTTCTATTTTCTGATATCCTCTTTGATCTTTTATTTCAGAGTACTGTAGTTTTCATTGTAAAGATCTTTTACTTCCTTTGTTAGATTCCTAAGTATTTACTTTGTTTTGATATTATGGTAAAAGGTGTTATTTTCTGTCCCAACAAATGTAATTAAATAAATAAATTGTGATGTCATTATTTTATGACTAACATTGTCCAAAAGATACTTAATTCACTGAAAGCTATGGATTTTCAAATATTTCTTTATTAGAGATTATATTTACTGATGCTGATAGGGTCATTTCATTTTTTTAAATCTGTCTTTGAACTCAAAACTTAGTATTTGTAAGTCATATGCAAATCATTAATGGAAAGAACACAGTACTTAAAACTGTATTTAGTCATTATTGACCTTGAAGCATTTTTTGTCATTATCTGTAATGAAAAAATTATTTCAGCCATTGAGGTTTGGAGATGGTAATATGAAAGGCAGCTTGAGGAATATTTAGTTGTGGGAACAATCATGACTATAAACTAAGAAGAAGCCACTTCTCACAGGGAACACACTTGTGTTCAGCTCCTAGAGACAAGAGAATTACAAGTTTAAACCCAAGCTGGATAATCTAAAAATTCTGTTAAAAAATGAATAATAGCTAAAACTGTACCTCAGTAGTACAGCTCTTGAGGACCATCCATGTTGTGCTGAGTTTGATCCTCAGAATTAGAAAAGAGAAATATATATATATATATATATATATATATATATATATATATACTTTTTGCATAAATGTTGCTAGGAATTTAACCTAGGGCAGAGTAAATGCTTCCCAGGCACCCTACCACTGAACTGTTTGAAAAACCTTTTAAATAACTAAATAGCTGGACAAACATTCATAATTTTCTTTTTATTTTGACTTGTTTCTGGAATGTCCAATTAAATTAATGAAGAAAGTCTTTAGGAATTGAAGCTGACATAGAGATATCAAATCCTTTTTTCATCTCTTCAATCACCTGGTGGAACTTAAAACACCCCTATGTATAGACTAAAATCACCAACTTCTAGCTTGCATTTAGACATTTTTCTTAATTAAAAAGTTATGCTGTTTTCATTGTGCATCATTATTTTTGTTTTATTTCATTTGCTCTTTCAGTAGATTCAGAACAGACATGATTAAATTATAGAATAGTTTCTGAATAAATACTTGAATTGTATTTGTTATATAAAAGAATACAAAAGATATTTGGAAAGAATAGGTAACACATAAATTCAATTTACTTGGTTAGAGAAATAAATATAATTAAAAATAATTAACCTTTAACGAGAAATTGCTTAAAATTTGAACTGTGTAACATAACAATATAGTCTGTAAAAACATATCTTGTAGATTCTGATTTTCTACTACATAGACTTTTGTTGCAATATTTTGGCTTCATGCTAATATCACCTCTAAAATATATGTAAAATATTTTGAACAGAAACTGTAGTTATCCTAATACTTCATAATCTTACTATTTGAAAAAATGATTATAGAAATGTTTGTTTTTAAAATGAGATAAATACAGTAAAGTACTAATCTTCTGCAATTATTAATAATCCATTACACTTATAAAAACCATCAATTTAAAAATGTTTATTTTAAATTTCCACATTGGGACATGGAAATGCTTTTTAGATATTAAACAAGCTTGCTACTATAACTTTAATAGATCCTTGCTACTACTCAGGCATAAATACAGTGTATTTGAAACATTTATCTTCAGTAAGTGTGTCTCAATCTCAATCCTTTCTCGATTTGCATTAACTTTGATCCTGCTATTAATAATGATAACTTCTCTTTGAGCCATTGAATTTTCTCTTTACTTTTCCTGTTTGACTCACAGAAATATTTTCCAAAAAGTGTATTTCTTTTTCAGATCTCTTAAACTAAAATAAAATTATAAATTGTTTATATTAGATTGATGCTTACTGGGCCTAATATATTGCAGTTAGTACAGTCTGGCAAATGCTAATATTTACAACTATGCCTGTACTGCCATGTTCCCCTTCACTAAACAGGGAAAGGTGTTCCTAAGAGCAGTATCAGTGAGCCCTTAGAGGTCCCTTTCACACAGTATATTCTCCTAAAAGTTAAACCTTTCTATTTTAACTTTCAATAACATAGTCATACTTGTCTTATGACAGAATGAGAAGAGAATCTTTTAAAGCTTTGCTGATGGGGATTTTAGGTTTCCACTGGGCCATGCCCTCCTTTTATAAAACATGTAACTAACCTCTCAATAGGCATTGTTTTAAGCTCTTATGGGGATCACAGTAAGCAACTGACCTGGTATTTAAATGGCACTTTGTGTATTGTTTTAGTTTCTCAGGAATGGGTCCAAAAGCAGTGTTATTGAAGTTTCCTTAATCTCCACTAAATCCTTGAGTCTCTGAGAACTGGAAATTATATGGTACAGTAGAAATGTAGAAGTATCTACACTGTTTGGAAGAAAATGTTTCTGATCAAGAGCATACCAAAGAATTTTAGTGATAACAGTAATAAAAATGCACAAGTACACCTTCATGGAAAGGAATCTATGCAGGAAGCCATATGCAAATCTCCCACAACACTCTTTTTAGGAGCATGGCTATGCTATAGCGAGGGAGAAAGGTCGAGCATCATAGCATTGAGTTAGGAGAGGCTAAGATTGTGAGACAGGGTCTTAATGTATTAGCTAAAGGAAGAGAAAAAGTGCCTCTGGCTTTAAAAATGCCTGTAAAAAGACAATGATGTAAAATAGGACATGGACACTATATTCTCTGAATACCTAAGAGTTGCTGGACAGACAGAATAAGGAATTTTTCCATAGATCTCTATTTTGCTTTAAAATGATAATATTTTTAATAACAAAAGTAAAATAGAAGAATAAATACAAGGTTGGTGCTTCTGCTGAGTGATTTCTAGGATGGAAATTATCAGAAGAGGTATTACATGCCATGTAATTGTTCATGGAGCTAACCCGTGAGAGAGCATAAAACACAAGAAACTATCGTAATAGACTCTCAGAATAAAACCCAGAATAAGAAACTCAGGTAAAATTTAAGTTTATTGCCTAATTGTTTTGTTATTATTAGAGAGTGTACAATGATATGATTTCAGCAAAATTTTAAAGTTAAAGGAGAATATTAAAGTAAGAAAATCTCAGGCCATTTTTACAGCTAATGCTAATCTTTTCTGAAGACCAGGCTGCAGAATTTTTCTGCAGCAAATCATTTAAACTTGCTCTGGGGCCTGGGGTATAGTACAGCAGAATAGAGCTTGCCTGACAAGCATGAGGTCAAGGGTTTTATTCTTGATAATAAATAAATAAATAAATAAATAAATAAATAAGTAAACTTGGTTTCATCACTTGAATTTCAGTTCTAGTTCTATTAGTTTTAGAGCTTTGAAAATTTCACATTATCAGTAGGCAAGATGACTTGTATATAGTAAAAAAGTTAAAATTCTATAGCATATGAACTTTTGTAACATAAAACAATCCTTCTTAGGTAAAACACTAAATTTGGTCTAAGACCATAAACTGATTTACATGAATTCGCAGCATTATTTTCTCTATCAAACACGTTTTTTTAACATACATATATTTCTGCTTGTCCAACCCCACTGCCACCAAAAAGCAAAGGAATAAACAAAAATGCTCAATCGTCAGAACTTTAGTGTTTGGGATTCCATTTCAGGAGTACTAGAGACAGTGAATTTCTCTTTTCCCTCTTCTTTCTTTTTTTATTTTTCTCTTTTCTTTCTTTTTTGACAATGAACTTCTAAGTTCTAAAGATTTCCTATCATTTATGTGTCAATGTAAGTGATTTACACAAAGAATACGAGAGCTGTGTGTGTATGGGATTTATTACGATTTCTATATTTCTGCTCTTGGGGTGTTAAAGAAATGAGCAAGAGTCTGATGAATCCAAGGAAATTGTCATTAATCATTCTGTTCACAGGATGAGAGCAACCTAGGAGATTGTTTTCCTAGGTTCTGCCTAAGTTCTCTTACGAGTGTTGGAAAGGGGAGAGGAGAGTTGGCTATACAAATACTCAGTCTATCTTTATTTATAAGTTCATAAATTTAAATCTAATTAGATTCCAAGACTGATTATGAGTTTGCTTTATATTCTTTAAAGGTGACCACTAGAACGAATAGATGCAAATACCATGTGACTGCCAATTATTCCAGTCCAGATGCCACCATAAATATTTCATTATTATATTAACAACTAAATTTGCTACATTTTATTTTGCCTTGCTCTCAATATTTTTTATTTCTTGTTGGGTGGTGGTGCCAATCACCATTTCTTCTAGTCCTGTCCAACATTCTCTTCTTAGTTAATAATTGGTCCTATTGAGTCTATACTCTCCCTTTGAAATGTGTTTCTCATGTCTTCACAAATCATCCATGTAGGTTATATTGCTATCCGTTTTATCCTGGGCAGTTTCCCTCTCTTATTCATATATTTTTTCAGGGTTTTTCTGGATTTTTGTGTGCTATTTATTCTATACAGATCTGCTTATGACATCATCCTAACTAGCATCAGGAAATGGTTTGGCAGTACATATGAAGTACAGCTCTAAAAGAGAGACACTTCTTTTGTCCCTGCAGTTTTCTTATGGTGCTGACAGGCAACTTTCAGGTTTTGCACTTCATGGATCCTGTTTTTCAATTCTGTAAAATAGGAAATTCTTTTTATACCATTTTGCTATTTATACTGTGCCCTTATATTGGAGTTTTATTTCATTTGGGCAATTTGGTCCTTTCTGTATTGCTTTAAAAAGCTACCTAAGTTTTCACTCATACATGAGCTATGTCCTGTTCAACATTGTATAATTGCTTCCCCTCCCTGAGTACATGTGTATAATACACACATACACACATATGCATACATGCATACATGTGTGTATAAAATTTTCACACAAAGCCATATTCTAATTAGAATTTTTACATTTCTACTCCTATAAAAAGGATTAGATCCATGTGAGAGATCAGGTGGCTTTACTGTATGCTGAAATACAAAAATGCACTATTGGAAGGGAAAAGAAAAAACTCTCTCTAGATAAAATAGCTAAGATAATTTTACTAATAATTTCTTTTAGTCCATTGAAGAGAATGGTTTGTGCTTACATTGTCTGAACAACTTTGCATTGTCTTGTGTGTCTTGTAATCTGAGCAACCACTCTGAAGATGATAATAGGCAATATATTAACTATTGGTAATTTCCTATTATATTATTATGAAAATCTGTATTATTGTGTTTATCATTTTTTCTCTTTAAAATAAAAAATGCACTTTTTAAAAAATGTGGTTTTGGAGATCATCTAATACAGTTTCTTTTATAGATGGTTTCAACTGATTAGAGATTACTTGCTTGTCATACATTTGTTTTTGTAACTCTGAATCAATTAGTAAAGTTTCTATTATATTTCTCAAGTATCTAAGTTACATTTTCTCTGAAAGAGGCTGAGAGGAGACTACTTGTTCATTATTAATTCTACTTGTTCATTACTAATTTATGTACCATTGTATATTAGGTGTGATTAAAATATATAGTAAATATTTTTTAAAAATTACAGTTAAAGATGCATTGCCATAATCTGCCTCAATGCACTGCCCCCCATTTCAGACACACTCCGTTGTTCTTGCCACTTTCTGAAGCAGGTCTTTCATAAGGGCCTTTACAAAATATGTACAAAACATAGCGATCGTTCCGGCCCAGTGCCATTCTCAACAGAAAATCAGACTTACAGAATTTTACGGTGTTCTGTCATCTGCCTCATTCACCATGTAACTGGCTCATCTTCAAAATCAATATGGCCTTGAAAGTAAACATTTTGAATTGATTAGAAATTGAGTCTGACATGGTTGTGCAACAAAGGAACCTTAAGAAACATGATTTCCAGGATTCCTTCCAAAAGTGGCAAGAATACTTGGAGAAGCAGGTTTGGAGAGAGGGGATTATTTTGAGGGGGTTAATTCAATGTGTCTTTTACTGTAATTAATTTTTAAATTTAAATGGTCACCATATTTTCACTCATGTTTCATGTATTTAGCATGATCTACAAGTGCTTTAGTGTAGAACATTTAGCATTTATTTTTTGAAAATATGGTCTTCATGTACACAAATATTTTGAAAGCCCAGAAAAGAGTTTGTGTATTCGGAGGCCTAGCCTCCTTTTTTAAAGTTTACTTCAAAGTTCTAAATACAAAAGATAATGTGTGTTTTTATTTATAGATGCCATTTAAAAAAATTCTTTTCAGCAGACCACATGCACATGAATAGCAATGAGAATGCTACTCCACTTAAAGTTCAGTTCCTAACTGTGTATCAGGATTTTAGAGTTGCGGGTGTAGCTCAGTGACAGAGTCTCCCTGAATCCAGTCCTCAGTTGAAACAAACAGAAACTGAAATTGTATAAATTGAATGGTCCATGTTTCTGGTTCTGACTTAGCACCTACTCTGTGTCTTTACTTTTATCCTTTTATTAAGGTGTAGTGTCTCTTCTGGAATTGGATTTTTCTTACTAAGATACCACCTTTCTCTTATAATTATTTTCTTCTTTCCTTACTGGATTATACAATTCCACCAAGAGCATCTGGGGGAAGATCTTTCTTAGTTTCTCTGTTTTGTCAATAAACAGAGAGTCTGGATTAAAAGCAAGAGTTTTGGCAAAGGAGAGATGGAAATACTCCATCACCGATGCAGTGAAACTCAAAGTTTTATTTATTTTTCATTTCTTATTTTTTGTCATTTTTTTAAGTGAGGGCTTTTTAAAAATTTTTAACACCAAGTACATTTATTAGAAAAGAAGAAAGTGATGAAATATTCTCATACATTTCCTTGAGAAATTAAAAATAAAAGAATAAAACCAAAAATGAATAGAAGAAAATAATAAAGGTCAGAAAACACACAGATGCAATGAAACTCAAAGTTTTAATTATAAAGAATTTTGTAAAATACAGACTAACTTTTCTGAAACAAACAGAAAACGTGTGTGTTAAGTACTCATTTCAAGTCATAAAAATCAGCAAAGTCATTAAGTATTGTAATAAAAAATATGACCACAAAAACTCAAAGGTTCCAGCTGAAATCTTACTAGAGATATTTTTGTTGAATGCTTAACAGAAAGCTAGAAATAGCAATAGGGGAATTTAAATTTAAGAACACAACAAAATGAGAATAGTAATAGAGGGAGGTGATGGAATCATGCCAGGCATCGTTAAGCCACAGACCGGTGCTAATGCCTGGGCTTCAGCCAAGAGGAATCTGGTTTGTTATTGTTGTGATTTCATGAATAAAATCCTCAGCATCTGTATTTACGGGGTGTTATGTTTTGTAGTTTTAAAGCTGCCAACGTTGAGAGTTCTCCTGCAAAATACAGATGGTTAAAATCACATACACAGAACTTATTTTTTCCTTATTATAAATACTGAGCATCTGATTCTTCACATTTATAAATCTCTGTATTTCTGTCACTGACAAATACTGCCATTCTTTTATTTGATTCATTATTTAGGATTTTGGGAAAAATTTTGTCATTGAGTTCTGTTTTATGTGTTAAATTTGTTCTGGCAGTTCCTTTTTTACTATACAACAAATTTTAAGCTCTGGTTTCTCTTATGAAACAAATAAAATGAAAGAACTTTCACAGAACTTTAAAAATTAATATAGATTATGTAAGATAAAGAAGTTAGAACAAATAACTAAAATATTAATCTGTATACAAATTGTAACTGGATAGGCCATTCTTTACAAATACTATTTTATATAAAACAAAGTGTTTTTTTCAGCACAACATCCTAAATTAAGTATATTCAAAGTATAAACCAAAGTCATAATTAGATACCATCTCATCCTACTAATAACGACTTCTATCAGCAAAAAACAACAAATAGTTGCAAGGATGTGGAGAAAACAGCAACTCTTATACATTGTTTTGGGGAATGTAAATTAGTAAAGCCACCATGGAGAATAGTATGGGGGTTCTTTGGAAGACTGAAGAGAATTAACATGTAATCCAGTGATCCTTTTTCAGGGTTCATACCCAAAGGAGATGAAATCAGCCCACCGAAAAACTACAGGAATACCCATGTTTATGAGGCACTGTTGATAATAGTTAAGACATGGATTCAATGGAGTGCCTTTCAAAACATGGAAGGGTAGACAAAATATAAATAGCATATTGTGGCCAATAATAGTAACACAAAACATCTTTATTCACAGTAACCAAAAGGTTGAAATAACTCAAATGCCCATCTACTAATGAACAGAAAAATAAAATGTAGTATATTCATGCCACACAATGTTATCCAGCCTTCTTAAAGGGTGAAGCAGTAACATTTGCTTCAATTTAGTTAAACCTTAGAAGTATTATGCTATCTGACAAACGTCAGTGACAGAAATATATTATGATTCAGTTTCTATTTAATAACCACAAAAGTTTATCTATATGTAGAAAAATTAGATTAATGGTTGCCTTGAATTAAGAAGGGAACTATATATAGAGTATGTATAGTTTTAATTGGTAATAAAATGTGTTAAATTATATTATTTTCATAAATGTAAATATGTTGAAAACCATTGATTGTTAACTTTTTTAAATGAATGTAGTATATAGAATGTCCATAAAGATTTTATTTTTTTAAAAAGTCAACATATTACATAGTCTTTATATTGCCAGGTAGAAAGACAGTTTGATTACAGAAGTCAATGTGCAAATGTTTTCAAAAGCAAATTAAAAATGTTAACGCAACATCTCAGTTCTCACCATGATGCACTCAGCGAAACTCCAAGTACAAATGTACACATTTCTTGGCTAACCAAATACATCTGCCCTTGACATCATTTTGAGTTTTAACCTTTTTTGTTTACTCATCAGCATTTATTGAGGGAAAGTAGAAATATATTTTGTAATTCTCCACTGGTATAAAATCTTAGTTACATACCCCAAATTTATTCCTTCTCTTTTGTTACTATGATAACAGTAGCTACTACCAAGTTTTATTCTTAAAATTTCTGTTTTTATTACACTTTTTTGATTATGGTGGTACATCTGTTTTAATTTTGAATACAGTAGTTAAGATTCAACTGGCATCATTTGTTAACCTACCCTCAGGGTTATGAGAAGTTTCTCCTAACACAGAAAACATAGGAAATAAGTTTACAGTTCAGTGCTATAAAATCACTTTATAAAATTATGTTTGATTCAATTAGACACCTCCACTATATAAAAATTTATTTTAATATTTTTGTTTCTCTCTCTCTCTGTCTCTTTAAGCTTTAGATCCAGCAAAAGATCCTTGCTTAAAGATGAAATGTAGTCGCCACAAAGTATGTATTTCTCAAGATTCTCAAACTGCAGTCTGCATTAGCCATCGGAGGCTTACACACAGGTAAACACTGTTACATTAAACCATGCTGGTATAACACTACTGCTTGTCACAAACCATGGCAAAGTAGAAGCATTTGTCAGAGTCTGCTATGCTTCATGCTGTGTTGCTGAAACAGTTTTAGAAGACATTAATATGATAATAATCCATTAGAATTAAACATTGTTATAAATCATCATTACTCAGTATTATAGAAAGTACACATTTATTATTAAATAACACAGATTATATGATGATCTTATATGTTATATCTTGTTATTTGTAAGTTTTCATATTTAAGGAATAATTATAATTTTGTACCCTGTAAATGGGGTTTGCTTGCAGTTACTCAAAAATCTCAGTTTTTTTTCTGGGAAGAGAACTCCCAGTCATTTCTAAGGAGTACTCCTTCGGAATGAAGCCAGTCCTGGAATCTGTACCCTGCAGGCTACACAACATTGTGAGAAAAGAAGGAAGGAGTTTTAAGTATCCTTTATAGCAGTTGTCACTGATCTGTAAGGTAGGCTGCATTTGAGGAAGTATCTGTAATTTAAATTATGCTATGGCCCACTAGAGAAATACTGATTAAGACCACACTGGGATTCCATCCTTACCCTCAAGAAGAAGGCCGTCATCAAGAAATGAAATAGTGACAAATTTTAGTGAGGCTGTGGGAAAAAAGAACCCTCCTACTCTGTTGGAGGGAATGTACATTAGTACAAACATTATGAGAATCAGCATAGAGGTTTCTCCAAAAATTAAAACCAGAAATTTATTTGACCCACCTATTTCCCTTCTAGGTATCTTCCTGAAAGTGCTAAAAGCATTACAGAGATCCATGCATACCTATTTTTATAGCACTGTAATTCATAGTAGCTAAAAACTGATCCATGTATCCATCAGCAGGTGAACGGATAAAGATGCAGCATAGTATCCACACACAACGGAGTACTACTCTGGCAGAGAGAAGGGTAAATGAGTCATTGCGAGAAAACGGAAACATGTCGAAACAGATCAGACACATAAGCTTAAGTATCACACGGTTGCTCTGATGAGAAAACAGTGTAAAATTAAGAGAAAGATAAATGATAGGTAATTGAAAATAAGAAAATAAATCATTCTCAAAGGAGAAGGGGATCAAGAGATGCTACACGGGAAAAGAAGGGACAGGACAATGGCAGAGAAAAGGAACGATCATGTATTATGTGCATGTACCAAATGCACACAATGGATTGTAAACCTTATGTACTGCAAACGTACTAGAAAAGGAAAGAGGCCGATGTGTAGTTGCAGAGGTGGGGGGAAACAAAGGGGCTGAGGAAAGGAATTGAGTTGTTATATAACTGTACCAACTTCCCACGAGCCAGGCAAACGCTGTGTAACCCACACGTGTCCTTAATGAGCTAACAACTAACTGACTAAATAAAACAAGCCGAGAAAGTTTGGTGCTGAGAATTAAGGATTCAATCATGCCGTATTCCACCGTCAAGGTTTTGGGTACCTAGCTGAAGCTGATAAATGCGTTAATTCCTTTTAAAGGGATCCTCCTTCAGAGAAAACTCTTGTTTTGATAAGGGATCCCATTAATATATTGCTTTAGTGAAGAAATTTGGCTATTTGGGTATTCTCAGGAATGATAGGACTTTTGTAAAGTTGCATATAAACCCCATTATCACAACGTCCTAGAAGAGAAAATGAGAACGTTAGAGAATGACATAAGGGAGCTTTCTAAAAAAATAGTAAAAAAATTGTTTTATAAATGTTCATTATTCGTATGAAATCATTATATATATCAAATCTCTTTTACATATCAAATGGATTTGAAGTATTTATTCCATAGCGTCGAATGTACGGTGATGGATGTCAGGTACCAAGGCAGGTGGAAACAGTAAAGGCGGAGAGCTCGGGAGTGTGTTCACTTGAGACAGAGGATAAAGACACACTATGAGTATAACTGGAAAATAAAGAAAAGGAGAAAGAGCACAACAATTTGGGGATGTGAAGAGTAAAAGGCTTCCTGGAAATGACTTGTATTCCTTGTACTCTGAGGAGGTACAAAAGCAGAGTTCTCCGGAATGCATCCCCAAGATATTATGATTTATGTTGCGATTTACACACATTTAGCACCCTCGGAACTGTTGTGTGCTACTCTGCCCCTGAAGTCCTGAACTCAAGTCAGAGAGAAACCAGAGCCCTTGCAGTGAGTAGCAGAACTGTGGCAGAGAATCGCTTCTTTTCACATTTGATAAACAGTGATGCGAAGGCAATAAATGTGAATGTCACTGATTTAAGATTACAAAGCCAGGAATTGTCAGATCATAGATTTCAATCACTATTTCCTAAAACCAGAGTCAGTGAATTTTTATAACCATTTTCTCTCATTACTCCTCTATCTTAATGTTAAGAGAAGACTTCACAAAGAAAATGAAACTTTTCAGCATAGTGCAGAATAACAGAAAGCAATAGTCAAAATATTGTTTAACATATACTGTTAAACAATAACTGAAGCATCCTGAGGAGAGGACTATTGGCAGCTTCACTTTTAGTATAAAACTGAAAATGGAAGTCAGGATGACTAATAGTATTTAAGTGGTGCATTTCAAAGTGCCTTATAGAAATGGTATTTACCCGATTCTGTTACTGATAGACATATTTTGGTCCAGGCTAAGGCAGGGTGGTCGCTTGAGTACAAAGAGTTGGAGACAGGACTGGGCATCAGAGTGAGATTTATCTTCAATCTATAAACTCTTCAATAAATAAATAACTGGCTTCAAAGAATTGATATAAAGATTAATAATTTATATGCTTGCTTCACTTTGGGGGTGTCAGTACATAGTGAATCTTTACACACTTAGGAAAGAAGAGCTTTACCAAGCAGTTTGATCAATAAAAAGAGCTAATAAAGCACATGTATAATCACAGCACTCTGGGAGGCTGAGCTAGAATGTTTCCAAATTGGAGCCCAGCCTGAGAAATTTAGCAAATTTGTTAGATCCTGTCTCAAAATCAAAATAAAAAGAAAAAAAAAGAGAGAGAAGACTGGAGATGTAGCTCAATGCAAAAGCCCTAGGTTGCTCTTCAAAAATGAATGAGATGAATGAGGCCTAACATAAATTATCTAGATTGTACACTGAGATGTATGTTTGTATCTTGGAATTAGCACAGTAAAATCCAAGATACAGGCTGAATTAATAAATTCTCATTTACCTTAGAATTTTGGATCTCTAATTTTAAACTATTTACCAAAAGCTATGGCTTTTAGGTGGCTGGATCTAGGGTCTGTGATGCTGGGATCAAGGATGTGATGCTGGGATTGAGTGATACTGCAATGTTAGGATTAAGGCTTCCCCTCCTCATGTGAGTGTTGCCCACTAAAGAGTGGGTAGCTTGGATAAGATAGAAATGACAGAAAGAGAGTTGTTGTTTGTCAGTTGGTGCTTACTGCTTTGTTTTACTACTTTGCTGCCATCTGCCTACCATGAACTGTTTATCCTGTGCAATGCCACCCTGCCATGGAGCCAGGCAACTATGAATCGAAACCTTTACTTACTAACTGTGAGCTAATAAACCTTCTCTCCTTTAACTCTGGGTGTTGAATATTTTCTCTCAGCAAGGAGAAAAGTAACCAATACACCACATTTGTAACATTGTGTCTTCAAATCTTCAATTGACTGGGAAAGTTATGAATGTAAAATCTGCTATGTAATCAGTACCTCAGACTCAAATGTAGTACATCTTCCTTTGAGCAGTACAATAAAATATACCTGTAGTTTGTATAATATTTTGTGTTGAAAGTATGGAAAAGTAGTTTCATAAATGGAAAGGGCCAACCCAACTCATCTAGGTCTATAGTTTTCTGACTGCCTTGTGCATATTGTTGAAAGAGAATCAAAAGCAATCAACAAACACTTTTAAATAACTTTATTGGAACAATGATCAAAACTATGGCTTGTAAGAAAAAGAAAATGAAGATATAAAAATACTAAATGTAGGAGGATTTCATAAGTTTTAAGAAAGCACTAGGCCTTTGGTTTAGATTTGTAAGTGATTAAAATGATAGGTATATTTCTCCTATTTAGTTGTTATAAATAATGTTATTTGTCTTCCACAATCACAGAACTTATATGATTATGTGCCTCATTATATATTTAACCTTAGCTTTGACCACTAATGCCATCAGAGAGGATAGTATGAACTGTTCCAAAATGTTATTGCCAAAGTAATATATTTGAATATTGTTTCTTCTAATGGATTTCTTTGTAAATAACTGACTTCAAACTAACATAATGCTCCGTTTTTCCGGTAATTATTTTTTTAACCTTATTATCACTACATGAAACCTATTAGTCTTATGAATAATGAGAAATAATTTTAACTGGAGCATATTTTTCATTATGGTAATAATTTAACTCATTATTATATTGATAGTTTAATATAAAATCTTCTATGACTTTTCCAAGCTT
This sequence comes from Hydrochoerus hydrochaeris, assembly GCA_004027455.1. Classification (NCBI taxonomy): domain Eukaryota; kingdom Metazoa; phylum Chordata; class Mammalia; order Rodentia; family Hydrochaeridae; genus Hydrochoerus; species Hydrochoerus hydrochaeris. The sequence goes on from PVLA01001926.1 coordinate 305,061, forward strand.
TTAATATTATGTACTTTATATATTGTTGTCTTGGGAAAAATTTCTGCAGATGCTGAAATTTTGGTGGGTTTTTGGTGGTGTTGTTTTGTATTGGGAACAAGAAACCCAGTGTTTTATGCTCCTGTGCTGCCTGAACAGCTGCAGATAATTAACACTATTTCTAGATTAGTTTTTTTGGCACCGATCAATGCTGCTAATATTAAAAGAAAAAAGGCTGGCATAATAAGACAGAGGAAAGTTGAAGAAGTTGTTGTAGAGCAAAACTACTCATGTTAATTTCTGCTTCATTTGCACCAAAGGATGAGAAAAATTAAGAAGTAAATGCTTTTGGCCTCCTAAGACTGCATTATTCAGAAAGGATGAGAGCAATTTAAAATGCTATTTATCAGAAATACGTATCAAAAGAAGGCAAGTCCAAAACTCTTCTAATTTACTTATGTACTTGTTAGATTAATGGTTGCAGGGACTATATTTAAAATAAAATGCACATTTATTTACATGGCTATTAATTCTATGATTGTGATACTTGCATTTCCATTTTTCTAATTTGGAAGCAGTTAGTATGGAATGATTCAATGGCAGGATCTAAGTTATAGTTTAAGAGTCCCAAAATGTTTAGTAAAATGAACTGATCATAAATATTTTAAAATAATATTCATTGTACTTATATAAGATTTAGACTCTGTGTAATAGGATTGTACTGCAAATGTCCTCAAGGGGAGTACAATCAACTATTTATTTCATATTAAATGCTTGCAAAGCTCTTTCAAAGTGTCTCAAGTGGCTATACTGTGTATAATCCAAATGCTTTATGCTAAGTATTATAAAGCTTATTTTACAGAAGCAGAAACTAATGTTCAGAAATTCCATGTGTTGTGTCTTATTTTACTTAGATAAAAGAAAGGACAAATTTAAGATTTGAAAGCATGGCTAAATGTTTATATGCACAGTTTTTATTTATAGCTATAAATGAATTTAAATATATATGTCAACAATTGTTTATCTAACTTTATAAACACTTCAGTGTTCATACTTCTTGAATTTAAGATATAGAGGGTTTGCAACACCATTGAAATGCATAACGTTTAAAAAATGATCACAGTTTTGGATAGTTAGTATGCCATTGTTTGATTCCTTGACCTTAAAACTTTTTATAGCTTAAACTTGTAGTATTTTTATATATAGAATTTGTATCTATATGCACACATACACTATATGAACAAGTGTATGTATGCATACACTTAAATTTTACAAAAATCTTAGTTGAATTACAGATATTAGCTTATTTTTGCTAATAATAAAAGCTGAGGCACTGTGAATTTACATCATTTGTTAAAGTGACAAATTGAGGCATTGAGCCTAGTGGTTTTAGTTCTCAATTTTGTTTGTTATTCTGGTGTACACTTTTTGGAAGCGCATTATAATCCTAGTAGAATGATTAATTCATTTTATCATATAGAAGTGCTATAATCTTTTTAACAGATGATTCTAAATACTTGTTACATAATGTACAACTTCTCAACATAATTTAATCCCTATATTATTTGTTTAATGTACAATGCTAGGTTCCCATGATTTTTTCATTATCAAAGCATCAAAGGTGAATAAACCATCATCTAACTGAGAATTGCTTATGAAATGAAAATTGAATTAACTAAACCAGATATTTTCATAAGTGAGGGTGATTTGATAAAACTTTATACTAGGTATTATACTTCAGAAAAACGAAAAATATTCCTCAAATATTTAAATATGTTACAATATTGACTTGATTTTGAAGTACACAGCATAACTTATCATTGTGATAGATTTACTCTTCACTTCAAAATCAAGAAGCCATAATTTAAGATCCCAAATCCTCCATTTTATGCTTAGCACTCTTCTCTAGGTAACTTTACAGTCTTCTTCACAGCTTTCCTGCACAGGTACAATGCAAACTTATCACAGCAGAGAGAGACGTCTCAGGACACAAACTGTCAGAGACAGATTGTCTAACTACCACCTATGTCTAAATCCCTTAGCTGTGTGATCTTAACAGGTAATTTGCACTCTCCATGCTTCAGTTTTTATCTTAATAAAGCAAATATCATTAAAATTGTACCGTGTTGTCTTAAAGATTATCTTAATAGAAAAACAATTTAAACAGTACCAGATCCATAGTAAGGATCATGTTAGAGTTTACAGTTATTTTTCTAATTATGTTGTAGTTTTTAAAAACATAGACTTTGGTAAAATCTGTGCATTTTGCCAAATAATTCATGTAGAGAAGGGTTTAATCATATATTTATTGACAGGTAATTTGAAGGTAGAAAACTGATTTTGAAGTCTAGTTTCAGCTCTTAGTAGCAGGAAGATTTTAGCAACTCACACTCCAAGACTACTTTCCTTGTTTATTACTTACAGATGATAATTATACTATTTACCTCCATTTTGTCTGAACTAAAGAACTTACTTTTTGTAAAGCACTTTCTATAATGTAAGCAGTAAAGACTATTCATATTTCCCTCACACATCTCCCTGCTCATTGTAGAAGCACTCCCATGTCTTTGCAACCAGAGCACATTAGAAACAATTTCTGTTCATATACATTATTAATATTTACTTATGTATTTAATATCTAGAAGGGTTGTTGAATTGCAATTGACATTGTATTTGAAAAAAATTTGTTCATTCCTATCATGATGATTGATGAAATTTAAGAATGCACTTTTAAATGGTATGAAGGATTTTACTACTTGAGAAAGGAGGGGATGGGTATAATACATCATGTTTGTATTGGTGAAAATTATAACTGCTTAAAGAGAAATAGCTCAGAACAACTTCTGGGAAGATGTCCAAGTAGTGAGCAGCAGAGTAAAAGCCTCTCTGAGATTTAGTGTCCAGACACTGCACTTAAATACAGCAATGGGAGGAGGAAAAGGAGAGACCTGGGTCCTTAGCACCCAGGCATGACCTTAAGTTAGAATTGAGGTGCACAGAGAGAGCTAAGAGAGAAACCTCAATGAGGTGGCAGGCAGTGATTCCACCTTGACTCCTGACTGACTGTGTTGGCTCCAACCTTCAGATGCATAGTGAATATTGGTGACCCCAGAGGCCTCTACAGAAAAACACACCAGTGAAATGGAGCAGTGAATGAAGCATACTTCACTGACTGATGAATTATCTGGGTTTAGATATCCCAAAAATGAGGACAGTTGACTGGTAACTTCTCAGAAACCAAGTTCAGAACTCATAGGAGCTGTGTATTGGCTACATCTAGAAGTTCCCAGTGTTAGGGTGAGGTGAAACCGAGTTCAAGTCAGCAGGAGGTAAAAAAGAGCCAAATTCAAGCCAGCAGGAAGCTGAGTTCAAACTGACAGGAGGCACACAGAGTGTTGCAAGTGGAAAAAATTATATTCCTGCCTCACATCTAGAAATCAGCCTCAACTTCAGCAGAATTAAGGTGCAGTATTTCTGGGATTATCGACCACCCTGCATTAAATGTACAGCTGAATTACTGCGATTAATCAATATGGATCTGGGTTCTACCTGCACACTCTGTCTATCAGTGACAGAGATATGCTTTGAAGTACACATTTTTTTCTTCATTTTCATAGGGAGGTGGCTTTTTTGTTTTTTTCTTGATTGCTTGTTCCTATTTTGATATGAGTGTGAACATTATTTCTAGTTGTTGTTCTATTTCATTCATGTGTTTATTTATTCTTTTTCTCTTTCCATTCTGTTTTCTTCACCAATTTCCTGAAGTTCACATAAACTTTCTTTGTCCTCCAGGCTTCTC